>JALKBU010001294.1:0-13035 GCA_023091735.1 Trichomonas tenax | reverse complement strand
TGTGCCACTTACACCACTGGATAGACAACTATCAATATGTACATGAAAGTACTTTCAAATCGAAAAAATATTGATCAGATAAAAAGTTATGAAGGTCGCGGGACTACACAGCAGAAGGAAAAATTTTCCCCCATATTTCGATGCTGAATTTGTCAATAGTCAGAAAGATTTAGAAGCTTAATGCATACAGGAGTGATTCGCCGTGGATGCGTATAATGATTTCCGCAAAATAATTTGGAATTTCTCATTATTCACGGACTTTTTATTAATTTGATGAAAGCGGAAATAAGAGAATGAGGTCTTTGGAACATTCCAATGTCTTAAGCAATGTGTGCGATTTTGCTACATCAAATCGGAGATATGTCTTACTGTTTATTTATTTTTGAAATTTTTTATAACATTGATCGTATAGTTATTCTTATGTATTTTCAGATATAAAATTAGTTTTTATATTGTTGTTTTATTGTTTTGTTGACTTATTTCTTGTTTTCCAAAATTCAACAATTTTCATAATAATTTTAGATATTTTTGAGCTAAGATTTATTTAGAACTCTGAATGCAATGCAGATATATTCATTCTACAATGAATATTATTTTTTCATGGCTAAAATAACTCTTCAAGAAGCTGAACATAGATAGTATATGAAGCAAAACGCGTTGTGGGTTATTAGAAACTACATGAATAAAAATATTTATTGATAACAAAATTGGAATGAACAATAATCTGGGAAATTAAAGAAAGGGAGTGGATCTGAGTTGATGGACGGTGTATAGTCTACTACAGTAGGTTCATCTGGATACTCTATGCAAAGTTCTTCACCGAACTCCAACAATGAATCGGAGTCTTCATTAAGAGTGTCTGTTATTGAAACAGTCTCATACTGCTGGTCAGCTGGGAGATATGAGAAAGAATCAGATAAATCTGAGCAATAAAATGTTTCGTCTTGAAGCTTGGAAATGGTTCTTATCATTGATGAATCCAAAGGCGGTTCTATTTCATCTAAGCATTGATTAATTTGTTCGAACATTTCCTTGAGTGAAGGTAACAATTTAATAAGGGGCTTGATAACAGGGGACTCCATATATTGCTTCAGGTTCTTTATAGCATCGCTAAAGGTATCCGCAGGAATGACATGGATATTGATAAACAATGAGAAAATTTCAACTAACAACTTCTTTGGTGTCTGTATGATTGTACCATCGAAGCTGGAGATGTACAGGTGCAAGATGGATCCATTTTTGCATCCATATTCCTTTAATCTGCAATCGTCTTGCAATATTGAACCGTTAAAAATCAATTTCATCGTTTTCGTTAGAACTTCGATCTGCTTGAACATCTCATCCTTGACGTCACCTGCCGTCATATCATCCTCCAAGAGAACGTAGAAATCATTCACGAGAGAACAGCGCACAATCAAACAATTCATTAATGTTAAACTTTTGAATGGAATATAAACTATTTTCAAATAATTTTGGATTTGAAATAGCAGTTGGTTCTAAGCATATATCAAAATTATATTCAAAAAAATTCTAAATAATTGTAAAAACGTGCTTGATAATGTTATATCCAAAATGCTTTAATATGACAATATGTGCTGGTTGAAAAAATTGAATGTTTTACTTCCATTGACAAAAAGGTATCTATGATGTAAGTAAATGGAAGTTTTCGGTAATAATGGAAGAAAGTTTTGAATTGAGTAAACAAATGCAAAATTTTGTAAAGAATAATTATCTTTCAATAATCAACTTTTATAAGTACTCATTGAATTTTTCAACTCGATTTTACTTCGTGAATTCGGTTCCATACATATATCCCTCTAAAATCAAAATTTTTCTTCTTTTGAGGTTAATTCTGAATTCTTCACTTTTTTGCTTCAAATTGATTAAATATAATGATTTGGTCTATGAAATTGAAGCGTATAATAATCAGTCAAACGAAAAGTGATACTTTACGTATCAGATTTGACATGTAAAGTGAGGTTTTAAAATTAGAGGGGTAGAGTCTTAATCATGAAAAGTGACAAACATGATTTTGCCTTTTTCCTACAAGAGCGAAGTCAAGAGAGACTGCAACTGTCTCAAAGACAGCATGAGGATGGGTCCCCATGGTGTCTTTGAGATAGTCGCAGCTAGTTTTTGCTACCCCAGGACGAAATCGGAATTTCAATAATTTAGCCGATTTCGTCCTGGACGAGTTTGTAGGCATTCTTTGCACCAAATCAGACCTGATGTTAGCATTTCAAGTGTGTTCTGGTGCAAAAGATGCCTACAAACTTTATTTTTTTAAAGAAATTGCAAAAAATTAATATCCTATTAAAATCGCATAAATGATGCCCTTGGTTAATGAAAATGACATATATTTGGTTATAATTCATTTTTATTCAATGTTTTTTTATTCCAAATATCACTTTCAAAATCTTTTTGTAAGAAAATTTAATATGATAAATATAACTGAAAACAAGCATGCTTTAAATACGCATCATCTCCTCACTTTACAGACAACTTTTGAAAATTGATACAAACTTTGCACCAGAACACACCTGAAATGCTAACATCTGGTCTGATTTGGTGCAAAGAATGCCTACAAACTCGTCCAGGACGAAATCAGCTAAATTACTGAAATTCCGATTTCGTCCTGGGGTAGCAAAAACTAGCTGCGACTATCTCAAAGACACCATGGGGACCCATCCTCATGCTGTCTTTAAGATAGTCGCAATTATTTTTTCATGAAATCACTTTTGGAATCACGCCCTTTTTATTATATGTCAGATTCATCTGTCAAATTCGACATGTAATGTGTCGCTTTTCGTTTGACAGGATATTATACACAACAGATTTGGTCTATGAAATAATTATTTTGCGATATAAAACAAAAATGTATCTTTTTCAAATTGTTTTATTTTTGTTATCTAAAAATCAAAATATGAGGTGGAGCTTTCTCGTTAATAATATGAAAAATTAGCCTCCATACGATAAAAAGACGTTTTTATAAATCACTCCCGTCAAAACCAATTTTACCGAGAGGACCCCATTGAAGACAGAAGTCTCTACGGACAAATAGCTTCCTCTTCCATTGCATAGCAGGGCTCCCTACTATTTAGAGGCGTTGCCCCTAATTTGCTTCCAAATCAGATCGCCGAAAAAAAAGTTGCTCGTGAGAGTGACAAAGTTGAGTTGTTGGCTCCTACTATTTAGAAACTGATGTTTTACAAAGCGCAGGCCTATTCGCCCTAATTTCGTTTCGCCTCTTTATTTGGGCGAAAAGGATGAGCAATCAGCCCTAATTTATGTAGGCAATGGTGCTGGTAGCCCACTGCACGCTCCAAAGCCTTGTTTGAGCACAAAATGTGCGCAATCACTCATTCGCTACGCGATGGATAGATAATGTGCACATCCAAAGTGCTCAAGATTCTTTGGCAGCATCCTCTGATGCATCACTGTCGAGTAAAAACCTTCTAAAGTGCCTCCAATATGAAGCTACACAAAACGTCACATTTTTTCTAATGTTTACATTGCTATTGAAGGGAAAAAATGGGAATTGAGGGGTCGATCCTGTCACTTAAGTCATATTGTATGAAATTATATCGGTGAAAAAAATTATTTACTTATTGCTTCTCATTTTCGGATTCAAAAACAAAATTCTTGCAGATATGATTACAATAAAATTTTTCCAAACAATATTTTGCTTTTTTATTTTTCGTTTTGGAGTGCAAAATATATCACGCAATATCATTCTATTCCATATTTTAAAATCAAAGAGCAAAAATAAATTCATATTGGTCTTATTCAGTGTCTTGAAGTGATTTGGCTTTGTACGCATGTACATGCTTACACACACTCAAACAGAAGCATATTCCATAGGATATTAATCATATAATTAAACTTTTAATTCGATGCAATCCATAATGCTTGAGTTATTTATTGTTAGTTTGCCAGTAGTTTTTCGTGAATATGTAGAAGCTGTGGTTGAGATACACGCATTCGAATGTCAATATTTAAATTTCAAAATTTTATCATATATTTTATTATAAGAAAGAAATGTATGATAATATTAATGTTGTATTTTAAATATTGTTTAAATATGATAAATTTTTTAACCTTCATTGATATTTTTCAAATATAAACTATAGGAAAGTAAATATAACAAACAATATTTAGTTAGCAAGCTTTCTGGAGTTAGTTGGAGAAATAACAGGAACAATTGAAGACAAAAGAGATATGAAACGTGATAAAAGAAGGAAAATCGTGGAATTGATTTTAGACGATGCTATGTTGTTGAGGACTTTGTTCATTTCAGCAACATTCTCCCTTAATGTCGAGAACCATTTATCACTCCCGATTTCTAACGTTCCTAAACTTCTTTCTAAAACGTCTGCTAAAGGCCTCACAGCGACTAAAGAGCTCTCTAAAACTTCTAATCTCGAGGCTCTGTCCATCAAAATGCTCAATGGCTCTTCTGATTCTTTCGCTTTGAATGTTTTGCGAACGAAAGTTTCAGTGATTGCTTTCCTTATGTTTTCGGTGACGATATCGAAATATTTAATGGATTGCTCGACTAAGTCTGGAAGGTCACTGTCTGTGTGTGCGTCAATGATGTTTGCTGTGGCAGCAATCTTTTGGTGCAGTTGCTTTATGCCGTTTGATAGTCTTGAGTTCTGTCCAGGAGCGATTTTCTGCGATATCGCATCGAATAAAACTTCAAACTGCGAAATGTAATTCTTTCCTGCGTGGAGGACTGAAGGAGTGTTGGGAACACTTGCCATAGAATATAGTGTGGAATAAACTTGGTTGAGAGTTTTGTAGGAAGCTGATTGACCAACAACATCGAGTTTTTCTAACAATATTGAAACAGATTCTGTTAAACTGTCTGTTTCTGGATTTGCGCTTAAGAACTCTTTCAACTTTTCGTCTGTTTTCGTCAATATAGATTTGTAGTTCTGATAAATGGATTCAACTTTCGTGTTAATAATCATTCCATCGATATTGAAAAGTTTTCCAATTTTTTCATTATCTGCTTTGAGTTTTTCGACGTAATCTGATATTCTGTCAACTGTTTCGACATCTGATTCGAGTGTTTCCACTCCCAAAGATTGAGCCAGCAATGATATTCTATCGTGAAGTTTCTGTGTTTGCGCATTGGAGAACTTTTCAAACTCTGATTCTAAATAGCTAAATCTTTGTTGCATTTTCTTGATTTTGTCGATGCATTCTCTGTGATTCTTTGATGGGAACAACGCTTTAACTTCTTTCTCGAACTCTGAGTCTTTTGGCATTTCCACTTTCTTTGGCTCTGTTTTAATTAAATCGTTTAATAACTGATTAAAAGTTGGAACAATGTCTTTGTCTTCAATGATGTGAATTTCTGTGTTGCTCGCTTTCACTTTCATTAAATCTATCGATTGTATCAAAGCAGAACGAAACTGATTCAAGTTTTCGAAGTTTTCTTTATTTGCTCTTTCCCTGCTTTTCATTGCTGCCAATGATTTCTCGAGTTCATTAATTCTATTCTTTTGAGAATCCAAATTTTCTCCTTCGAATGCACTTGCTTTGTTATATCCGATTTCTAACACTTGGACAATGAATTTCTTGTCCTCTCCTCCATCTCTTATGTATGCGGAAGTCCTTCTCAAGAGATCTGAGAGATTTTCGTACTTTGCGATGTTGAATTCAGGGATTTTATCAGGTTGATCATTTTTCTCGCTTCCAAGGTAATGATGCAAACCATTCTTTTTCGATTCTTTGTCGAGAACTCCTTCGAACTCTTGCAAATATTTTGTAACTCTTGCGATGTCTTCCTCGAATAATAGGATCGACTTCATCCCGTAAATGATATCGCTGCACGCGTTGTAAGCTTTCAATCTCAATGCTTCGACTTGATTTGCGTTTATTTGTAAGGTTGAAAACTCGTTTCTGAATGCGGAATTAATCGTGCGAGAATAGTTTCGTAATTCGGTTGTGAGTCTTCCCTGGCTCTCAGTGGACTCCTGCTTCCTTATGATCTGGAAGACAGACGTCTTTATCGGCGTCAATATCATTGTCATTGTTTGCAATCTTTTGATGATTGGATCGATTGTTCCGCAGTCGTCTACTTTGAGTCTGATGACGTTCATTGTGTCGTTTATGATCCCAAAACTCGCTTCTACCGTTTCCTCGATCGATTTTGTTCCTGTATCGATGATTTGTGAAATTACAGACTTTAAATTATCGAAAGATCTGAAGAAAGGAAGAGCTGCAGAAACTAAAGATTTCGCGGGTGTGGTCGTTGATGATTGCGACTGTCGCTTCGGATTTCCGAGTCTGCTTAAGCAAGAGTGAAATTCGCCAAATAATCCGTCGATCTCCGTAATTTGCTTAGAAAGTGATGAGTGAAACGACACTGTTTCGCTGTTGTGGGTCAAAAATATTGCAACGGAGTCTGTTAAGCTCTTAAAGCTCTGTTTCAGAGTTGGAGAGTTGTCATTTTCTATCGGAGGGAGTCCTTTCACGGACTTTGAGAAGTTGCCCGGCTGCAGTGACCTCACTTTTGACCGTCTTGCGCCGGCGGCCGTTTGAAGTCGTGGCTCAAGACTCATTTTTTGCGATTTATAACGATTTTATATATATCATAAATGCAGGGTATTTCATAAATATAAAGGGGAATTCCGCAGAACGTCAATAAACTAGGAAGTCAATGCCTTGAGATGACGAGTATAACAACAGTATCAATACCCGATTCTGTCCTAGATTTAGCCAGTCAGTGTTTTAGGATGTGCAGAAGACTTTCAGAAGTTATCATCACAAGTGGTTCAGAGTTAATCAACATTGGTTATGGCGTCTTCGATGGATGCATTAATTTTGCGAAATTGAGTCAATTTCGTTCAAAGAATTTCGTTATCGATTATGGAACAATGTACACTGCATCAATGGATAAGATGATTGTGTATCCTCCTGCGTCTCCATCCAACTTCTTTGCGCTTGCTTACAGCGTGAAATCGATTGCAGAGAGTGCATTCATTGGATGCATGAACCTCGAAATTGTTTTGATTCCAGATAACACAGTTATGAGTATTGGCAATAATGCATTTGAAGGCTACACCAACCTTCGAATAATCAACATTCCACTCTGTGTTGAGGCAATTGGCAGAGATGCATTTGTCAACTGCCCGAAGCCTTCTTGCAGAATTGTCGTTCAAAACAAAACTTCGGCATTCCGCCAACAGCTTCTGTCAGCAGGACTTCCTCTTCGTGTTCTCAAAGTCTGTGATATTCACACTATATTTTGTTCTTACTCAAAATACAACTTAATCAAGCTTGTTGCAGTAATGATTATCATATAAAATGAGATTGGGCAGTTTAATATCAAAATATTGACTAACATTATATAATTATTGATAATCTAGCTTTGTTCATAAATTGTATTATATCATATTCAATATTTAGACAGGATTCAGCATAAGAACATTGGATATTGTTAAAAGAAACTCCTTTCGCATTAGAATTTTACTATTTTTCGGGGGTTATAAAAATTGATATAATTTTGCTGAGAATTGCTCATTTGGATGCAGCTGTTAATAGTGATTGGAGCACCTATTGTAGATGAATATAAATGTTTCACCCTCAATCGAAGCAGTGAAAATTTAATGATCATGCTTTCTTAATATGTTTTTGAAAAAAAAATGGTGTTTTGTCAGAAAGATTATCCTACTGCTGGTTCAATAAGTTTGAGCTTAACAACTTATCATCGTTGCAATGTAGCTTTTGGCCTAAACACCATAATTGTAGCTATAACGCTGAAGATTTTGAGATCTTTTGAGTCGATCGGATCATTGCAAAAAACGATGCCTGCACTTTTGAATTGTGGTTTATGGATTCGGAAGATAGTTGGACGTCAATTTACTCATCACCACAACGCAAGTATGAAGATTTCTTTAAAATGACTTGCAATATGCAAACGCAAAGGCATTAATCGATAAGAGTTTTCTGTTGAATTTACCTTTAACAAATTTCGAACAATCGAAGAATACGAATTCTTTGAGAAAATACATTTGATTATGCAATTCAATCTTAGCGAAAGTATACTCTCTAAATGATATCATTTTATTGTCAAGAAGTAAATGCAAATGAACTACATATTTCTAAATTATCAAAGCCTGAAATAAACTTCAGTTTTTAGTATCTATAAAATGTCTGGTCCACTGTGGTAATTACATTTCTGAATTTTGGAATTGATACGATATTGATACAGTTATAAAACGCATGGTTGAAAACTACCGACATCAATGAGATTTAGTATGTTCGTAAATCCCACCATAAACGTTGTTGCTAATTTGCTAAATATCTGGAAATACATGTAAATGAGGGTGTGACAAAAATAAAGAGGTGTTAAAAAAATGAAGCTTAGTAAAAGTCCTTTGCTTTCGTCAGAACCTCTCTGTCTGAGGGCGACAGGAGCGGGAATTACTGAGATTGACCTTCTCGGTGCCGAAGAAAGCAAATCTTTGGCGCTTTACGTCTCTGCGAATAAAATAAAGACAATCGACAACATTGTGCAGTTCAAACACTTGCAGACATTCTTGGCCGAGAACAATTTGATTCAGTATCTCGAAGATTTGTATCCATTGACAGAATTGACGAACTTAAGAATCATAAGATTGGAAGGAAATCCATTAACTGACACTCCGTTCTGGTCTCTGTATTTGCTTTATGTTTGCCCGTCTCTTACGTCTATAAATGGAGAGAACGTTTCATCCATTCTCGGAAAATATTCGATGAAAGAAATCAAAAAGCATTTTTCGTTTGAAAAAGAAAAACTCAACTATATGGCACAACTGCAGTTTATGTCGATTCTCATAAAGACAGGAAAATATCCTCTAAATACTCCATATTCGGCAGAATTCAGTAAATTCCTTCCAAGGGAGAAAATGAATCAATTTCTCGCTGAAATTCGCAAATGTGGTCCTTCAAACTCTCTTTCCGCTTACAGAAAATATTTAGAAGAATTACCTCAGAAAATAACTGACGAAATCATTGATACTGCAGAGGAACACGGAATACCTGGTGATTTACTTCAGAAACTGTCAGAAGAATCACACAATCACAAACAATTTTTGGATATATTAAAGAACTATTTGGCTCCTAACGGAGACAAAACAGACACTAAGCCAAAGTCTCCGGTGAATCCAGTAAAGCTCGGAAGTGCCGCTGAATCTGTTCTTTCTCTCATGAAATTCACTGCTCCAATCGAAACAGACAAATCTTCGAGAAGAAGCTATATTTCGCCTTCACCTGCCAAGAAATCGATGACCTCACCTAAATCAGTAACAAAAGAAGACGAAAATAAGCAAATTATTTCAGAAGTTTCGTTAAACAAGTCAAATGACAAAGTTCAAGAGATTTCTTCGATAGAAGTCAACGACCAAAATACAAAATCAGGTTGGCCAACTCCAGATTTCTTTGAAAATTCATATGATAACACAAACCAAAGCATTTCGCTCCAGAGTCCCGACAAATCGAAGCGGAATGAAAATTCAAGCAGTATTCCAAATGAAGACGCAATTATTGCAACAAGTCCAATGGACTCTAAAATAATGAAACAATTGCGTATGGATAACATTGTGATTAAGATGTTCAATCTCTGGAAGTCGAAGATAAAGAATAAGAGCTTCGATGCGACATTGAGGATTGAAAATCCGAATTCAGTCTCAAAAGATTTCTCATCCATTGAAAATCAGTCTGAAATTTCTGATGGCGTTGGTTATTTAATGAGAAAACACCAAATAATGATCGATATCGAAAGAAATACAGAATTAAATGAAGCAATGAATGACAGAAAGAAGCAGCTCGCAAGCGAAATGCGAACGAGGTCTCCAAAGAGATATTAGATTGATAATTTTTCTCCGGTTACGATATCACTCTTTTATTTAATGTTCAACTCAGAATTATTTAGAGCATCGAACATCCTTTCATTTGTCTATCGATTTCAATCCAACCTACGAAATGTTTTTTGTTGTCATTATTATTTTTTTAGTTTTAATGACAACAAAAACTAATACTTCAACCACCGAATGTTTTCTAATAGAGTGAAGAAAAACAATCATGATTAGAAAAATAAATATCAAAAAAAGATTTACTTGCCAGCTGGAGCGACTGTGACGGATGGGAACTTGCCCTTGGATGCCTCCCAGTTATAAGCTGGCTTGACAATGAGGGCCTGCTGAGCCTCGTAGGCGAGTTCGCACATGTAGAACTGGTAAGCCTCGAAGAGCTCGTTGATCGCCTTTGGAGAAGACTCGAGGAATGCCTTAGCCCCGTTCATGAACTGTGTGTTGAGGGCCTGGTACTGAGCGGAGTACTCGTCAACATTCTTCTGCTTCTGCTCCAACTTCTTAGCGTCGTTCTTCTGCTGAGCCTTTGTGACGCCCTTCTTGGCATCGTCGAGGAGGATGAAGTACTTCTTGCGCTCGTCGTAAGAAGACTTGACCTTGTGGAGTTCCTCGCGGATCTTGAGAGCTCTGTTCTCGATCTGCTCCTTGCAGAGGACATCATAGAATCCCTTGGCGTGTGTGAAGACGGCCTCGGAGTTGGAGTGGACAGTTGCGACCTGGTTGTAGTTCGGAGGGTCGGATGGGAACAACATTCCGAGGTTTCCGCAGGCAGCGTGCTGGTATGTAGCGAATTCCATGTATGTTCTCTTCATCTTCTGGACGTTTGTGATGAAGCCGTCGAGGTTTGTATCTGTTGTGTTGATCTTTTCCCAAATTGCATCAACCTCTGGGTCGTCAGTGACCTTCGAGTGGCCTGTTGTCTCCGCGACTGAGTGGGCGGCGAGCTTCATCTGTACTTTAGCCTTGCTGAGGAAGTTTTTCATTTAACAATAAAAATGAAATTCACTTCACCCAGTTTACGTATTCTCAAATATTTGATAACATCGTTATTTTATGCAATTTTCGGATTTTTCTCGTTTTTTGGGTGTTTCTCTTGTTGGGAAAACTAAATTTGATAAAAATTGGAAAAATTTAAATAAAAAAGACAACCGAGATCTCATTTTTTATCGAATATAGCATTTATACACTAAATAGATGATATTCTCCGTTAAGAGATCGACTGAAAATGAAGACAAAGGATCATAATAAAATATGTGGAGAAAAGGCAGACAGCTGGCAGATTCTGGAGTAGCAAGATTTCACTACTACGGCCTCTGCAGTGGTGGGTATCATAGAAACGGCTGTAAATGAAGCAATTATTTAATTTGCCAAAAGTATTTCATTGTTGTTTGTTCTAACGTGGTACATCACGGAAAATAGGCTCTGTATATTGCACTCCACGAACCATTTAGGCCAATAACACGAAATCGATATGAAAGATTTTATATCTATGAATTCATTTGCCAATAACCACGGAAAACAACAGGAAATGATCCATTTAAGGATGCATTTTACTAAATCCATTACACTGATGCAGTAATCTTTTGGGCAATTAAATTTTTATACGCAAAGTCGGCGAAACTCGTTTTTTAACTCACTGGATTAACTTCTTGCTTAGTTATTGAACGCTAATGTACAAAATCATGTTCTGCATGATATATTAAAGAATTAGCTAACAAAGTCTATATTTCATTAAAATATTAGATATATCTTGCATCAAAAACATTGATTTGCCATGATGTGCTTTACTCATTATAATATATTATATTCCTATTGTATAGCATTTTTATAACGTACAATAGGTTGTTGTCGATGATAAATAGGTAAATCTAATCACAAATATGCTTTTTAGCTTTTTTTGGAAAAAAGTATTCCAAGTGTTCACACATAAGCTCTGTGTGTTATTCTCCCAAGCCGTAATCTTTTGGAATCGGATCTCTTCATCATATAACGCACTTTCACCAATAATTGCTGTACAATTCTACTTAACTCATTGTGAATAATGGATACACGTTCTGCATGAAGGTTAAAATGGTAAGATATATTTGGATGAAAAAGTTCATCGACAATATATATCTATTACTATACAACATTATAGCAATAGTTCAGTTATGTACTATTTTGATTACTATAAAGGCAAACTAAAAATACTGATAAAAATCGGCAATATCTTTACCTTATAATCTTATTTAGAGATTCTCTACTATAATCTATTATCCAATACATATATGGAACATATTAAGATGAGCCATATCTAAAATCTGGGTAAAATCAAAAAAAATTGAAATATTAAGTGATCATATTAGTATTTATGATAGACAATATTATAAATCAATTTCATATAACTATGTTACAAATATATTTGATGTGAAGTCTCATATAGGCTATCTTTATATGATTGTTTATCGAAAGATAGTGAACACTGCAAATCACTGCCAATGAATGCCGTTTTATGAAGCTTCATATAGGCAATATATGAGTAAACTTAAACATATGCCTTCACCAATGACATAGAAAAGAAGAGTTATTGGGATTAATTATGACAATGTGTGGATAAAGGAAACAGTATCTAGAGAGTGTTTAGAACAAATTTACTAAATAAACATGGCACCAAAAAGACAGACATGTTCTCCAAAATTTTCCATATGAAAAAAAATTGGCTCAATGCAAACCTCAACGACTCATTAGAGGTCTATGGGCTCTCTATAGAAGAACACTAAGAAATAAAAGTCGAAAGAGAATTAGAAGCCAAAATTTAGATCTGACCAATTTATTTTTCTCGAGAAATCGATCCGAGACGATGAGAAACACCATAGTTCGGCCGAAACAGTCATCTATAGAATGATAACTGGAAAGTGAAATGATCAAAATCGAAAACTGAAATGAGCTAAATAAGCTTTCGGGAGTGTGATGAAAATATTGTTTTGGGTGTTGTGATGGCTACAATGAGAGTCGGAATGGAAAAATAAAAAGACAAAATGCAATATATCAATTATTTATGAAAATAAGCAATTTAAACTTTACTCTGCATTCTGATCGTCTGTCCAGAGTTGAACGTTGTCCTTGAGAAGTTGAAGAATAAGTGTGGCTTCGCTGTACTCGTCTTCTTCGAGCTTGTCAATAAGACCGACGG
>JALKBU010001293.1:0-13042 GCA_023091735.1 Trichomonas tenax | reverse complement strand
GATGATTATCCATAATATTCCTCAACTATTGAATAATGGTTCTATTGTCGAATTGGGACATTTCGGAGAAATGAAATTTAACAGCCCCATAAGTTATAATGTTGATACAGTTATTTTAAATGGTTACAGTGTTGATTATACAACAGTTGATCTCGTTTCAAATCGTTTAATAATCAAAGAAACTTGGCACAATTATATTCATGGTTTTACCACAGAGAAGTTAGTTATCAATGAAGAGTGTGTGAGTTATTTTGACTATTTATATGACTTGAAATGCATTGAAGTTCATTACGGTACTAATGCATGTGGTTATATTTTCACCACAAATTTAACATCAAAAAAGGTCCAAAATTATTATGGAGGATTACACATTGATATGATAAATGACGGTGAATACGATCAATTCTTTTATGACAATGATTGGGATAATTTTAGTGTTGAATTTCTTTGTGCAAACAAATTCCATGTTAATTTATCGTATATTACATTTGATTTTATCAGTAAGCATTGGAACTTTAATGGATCAACGAGATATTTTGATGTAGTTGCAAAAACATATCCAAACATGACATGCTTGACTATTGTGAAAAAGCCAGATAGTCCACGCGATTATTCGTTGAAGAAAGCAGCAAATTTGACCTTAATTTTTATTATATGCGGTTTTATTATGTTTGTTATTTTACTTGCAAGTTCATATATTATCATTAGATATAAAAGAAAACATGATATTCATAGATTTGTATCGGATTCGATATCAAATACATTGTTGTGAATAAATATTTGTTTAATTATTAAATCTGAATAATCACTTTCACTATAATCGCTGGCATTATAGTTTTGAAGCAATTTAATAATCTCTTTGCTTGGGTGATTCTTAGCAACAGAAACTGGTGTTGATCGGTATTCGTTAAGATGATAATGAATTCTTCAAAAATGAATAATAAATCCCATCGTTATTTGATTAGAATGAATCTTATAATATTTGATTAAAGAATGCAATAATAAAATAATGAATTGTTGTTCCTTTTTGAACATCAGCGCCTCTTTTAATTAGACATTTGACCATCTTGATATCATTCCAATAAACTGCTTCCATTAATGGTGTACGTTCAATATGTATGTCACAAATTAATGATAAATTTTATGGCAATAATAAATATTAAAATGAATACCATTATAATATAAATAATGAACCGAAATAAAAATGAAGAAATTCACAAGAATTCTAATGAATTACTGTAAATTCATTGTTAATATCAGGTCCGAGATCAAGAAGGAATTTAACGAAATCGATATCGCCTTTTGAAACAATCCAATTGAATGGCGAAGTTGAACTCATAAAATATAATTAGATTTGGCATCCATCTTTTCTATAAGTTTAAAATAAATGCTAATCGAACGCGTTTCTATTTCAGTGTCAAGACTTCCTCCATGTTCAACAAGAAGTTTAATCATTTCCCTATTCTTTGCACAAACAGCTTTCAAAACAGGGTTTGATTTGTAAGACAATAATGAATTCCAGTGATTTTGTTTAGATCAGCACCTTTAGAAAGAAGAGCCTTAACAACTTTGAGATCGCCATTGGCAACAGCTTGCAATAATGGAGGTGATTTTTTTGGGCAATTCTTCAGAATCTTCATCATCATACTAAAATAATAAATTCCATACTCATCATCATTAAAATCATCATCTTCGTCTTCTTCTGAATCCAAATAATTCGGATCAGCACCATGATCAATTAGTCTCTGAATTTGATTTGGATCTCTTTCATCAACTGCAGTGTACAATTTCCTGCTTAAATCATTGTTATACCATTCTAAAGGATTTTGATGAGAACCATCAATATAAATATGCCTTCCATGCAAGTTTTTCTTGTGATATAATATGGCAACAATGTTGTTTGTCTTTGCCGCCGAATTCAAATCGAATTGGTTAATTCCATTTTTCTCAATGATGTAGTCAACAATGTGGTTTTGATGATGCTCAACAACACAATCAAGATATGAATTTTAGAATTTTATTCCTTTCTCTAATTCTTGGAATATTTCAAGATTGCCACCAATAATGGCATTCTTTAATGTTTTGCTTGCAACTTCTGCTTTGTGACTTCTTAAGAACTTGAAGCAATTTATTGATCCATAACGACAAGAAATATCTATTAATGATAATTTATTTTCATCGCTAAAGTTAAAATGCGGATTTTGAGTCATTTGATTTAAATTTTGGATATTATCATATTTACATGCATAACAGGCTGTTCCTGGCATATAATCATCAATTAATGTTTCAATGTCCTCGTTGAATAATAAAGATTCAACATTATATTTTTAGGAGACCAGCAATATTAATTTCTTCATGATTTCAGCCATATCTGGTCTAGCTTCAAATACTGAATCCCAATATTGTATGACTTTCTTTGAATCAAAACTTGATTTAACTAAATTATCAATTTTGTCAACAGATGTTTCAAATGAGTCTGCTGTGATGTTCAATATAACATTTAAAACCTCAACATCATTTTAAGTTTATCAGGGACAATTACATCCTTTAATGCTAATTATTGATTTTGAAATGAACCATCATTACTGGAAGATATTTAATAAAATATATTTACTTAGTATTAGATAACTACATCACAAAAGCCATTGGACGTTGCATCTGGATCTGAATCAGTGATATCTTCGTTGTCATTATTGATTTCCATATCCTTTTGCAAACTATTTTCTTATTCGAAATCTTCACGGAAAGGATCATCATTTCCTTGAGTTGTATAACGTGGATTATCATTAATTGTGGCAGCGTCAGTTGTTGTTCCAAACTGAGCTGTTTCTTCTGGTGCAATGTTGTCAATACTCAAATCATCTTCTTTCTCTTTCTTCAGGAAAATTACTAAAGGCCAGAGAACATATTTTCCAAATGTTGCTTCAAGAAATGCAATTTCGATTTTATCTGATGTTTCAATTAATGAAATCTCATATGGAATTATTGTTTCCGAGTACACCAATGTTCAATTTCCATCTGAATATTATGTATAAACTAAAGTGTATGTTGTAATCATTATTATCGTTGTTCTTCCAATAAATCCATAAGGAAGCCCTTGTTGGAATAAGAAACTTTCAGAGCCTAGTTGGTCTGTCTCTGGTTCATCATCAGTTGTTCCTGGCTCATTATCGGATTCATTGATAAATGTGTATGGCTGAACTTCATTCTTAGATGTTCCATTTTTATCATCCTTCACCAGTGGCAGAAATACAAACATTAAATTCCAAGCATTGTGGTCTCTTGTCTGCAGGGCAATTATGAACTTCAATAAATGGTTCATCATTTGTGCTGACCCAGACTGTTAAGTTGTCATCTGTATCGTCGTCATCAAAGTTGCCTGAAATTGTTATATTTTCACCCTTATGATAAATTGGCTGTTCATCATCACCAATAGGATTAATTTCAAGAGTTGGAGTGTTATAATCGTAATATCTGAATTGGCGGACTTCATGATTTGATTCTCTGCCATTTTTTTCAACAACATAAACATCAAGTTTGTGGTTGCGAAATGCAATAGAATCCTTTTCAATCTCAATTTGGTTTCTTGATCTCAATCGCTGATCAACAAGTAAGAAATCAGTCAAATTAACATATTCCTCTCCATCCAATCTGTAGCGAATTTGACCCTTTGACTTCACTTGAGATGTAATAAGAACATCATTATCAATCAATGCATGGCCATAATATTTTTCGTTTGGTTCTTCAACAAACTGGAAATGCATTGGATCAGATAATACAATTGTTTGGATAACTGTTTGAATTCCTTCATTCGTTTCATTGTCTTTAATCAAAATTTCAAAAGTTTCATTAGCAGAGTTTGGTGCAAATCTGTTCATAAATTCTTGAAGTGTCATTCCATTCGATATTGTCTGATAGTTAATGTAGAATGTTGTTCCGATATCATCGAGGTACGTTATCTCGTAATAAAATGTTCTATATGTTCTTGTGACTTCCGGAACTAAATTTTCTATCATCCTCATCAATGTTATATCTGTCCTTTGATTTGGAAGTCCATTGCCCCAACCAACATATCCTGTATTTATGTAATATGCTTGCTGTGTTCTATGCACAGTAGTCGTTGTCTCTGGATATTCGTATTGAGTATATCTTGATCTCGTTGCAAAAGAATCAACTGCCTGGAATGAAGAAAGAATCACACCAACACCTGATGGAACACTGAAAGAATAGTGAAAATATTGCCAATCACCAGTTGCTGTTCTTTCAAATACAACTCTCTCTCTCTGGTCGATTATTAAGTGTGTGAACAACTTTGATGAAATCTCTTGGATCAGAATCTCTCACACGGACATAAACAGTTATTATATCATTTCCAAGAACACTGTACTCTCTTGTTTCGTTGAGAATTTCCTTAATTAGTGGATTCTTATCACCAATAGCAAATTGATATTTAATTAGATCTGATTGAGCACCATTGTTATCTTCAGCAAATAGTATCAATGTATGTATGTTAAATCCAAGGGTGCTGTTCTTAATTTCGATCTGCGTATGATTGAGATAAATATATGAATAACATTGGATCATATCAAATAATTTGATTGGGGTGTTTCCATCGATCGAGTAATACAATCTCAATATTAGATCTTTGAAACCAGAATTATAATAAATGTGTTGAACCTTGTTGAGAACCAATAATTCTGGTCTCAGATTGAGAAGATTTGTACTATTAGTTATTGATGCAACTACTTCATCATTTGACGTGACCAATATATTGAGATTCTGCTTTTGGGCTGTATCTGGGATAGCTATTTCAAATGAAAATTGATCTGTCTTCATATTATTATCGACAACAAGATCGGTGATTTTTGTTCATGCAACTGCATTCAATCTTCGAGAGCTGGAATCCGAGGACATTGAATAATAGCTCGAAAGAGTCTGTCCTGGATTAAAATCGCTGGCATATCCATTAATCGTTACTGTTTCTCCTTTGACGAAATACCCTGGAAGGTCGAGAAGAATAAATGCAGGTTTCTTTTCAAACTTTGAAGGTGTGTGTATCAAAAAAAAAAAAAAAAAAAAAAAACGCTAATATCATTCAATAAGAGTCAACCAAATTGAGCAATTTGTTTAATTAGTTTCTTCCAGATGCTGACTTTTGTCTGCGCCCCAACTTCTTCTTTGAGAATCTTTGTTTGATTGCAAAACTTAAGGACGCTAACGATATGTGTGTTTTTTACGCAAAAAAGTGACCATATTAGCATCCATAAAACTTTTCAATCGCAAAATCTCGGAACAAAAATCACATTTTACTGTAAAAATCCCAAATATCCCCTCTAAAAAAGGCGGGATCCTGTCTAACCCCCAACCCTAGTGTTGCTTAGGGTTACGGGATTTGCTTGGAGGTAGATAACAGGGCCGCCTTAGAAACGTGCGTTCATCATTCTTGATAATATGGACTCAGGGCTTCTGATTTGTTCTTTATGACATTATTTTCGACAATTTGTCATATTTTCACCCTTCATGTATGCTTAACTTCTAATCACCACCGTATATTTGATAATATGTGCCATGGATGCAAATTTGTAAATAATCCTGGATTTTTTTAGATTCCATTTTTTCAAACTTCCATCCAGAATCCAAAGTTGCATCCCTGCGTGGAATGAAACATCGCAAGAAATTACATGTGGCCGGTTTAATAAAACATTATCTTTACATCTCAATAAATTAAATTTTCAAAAGGGTATTTGATAATTTTGAAAATCTAAATTGATTTTGCAAAACATCATGTCGAATTTGAATTTCGATGTTGCACCTCTAGTTTCACTATCTAAGTTTGTATGGACACCTGCTTTTAAATGCTATGGATTTAAACTTTTTTTGTAAAATTGTCAGAAATCATCGGATGATTACTTTCTAAGTACATAATGCTCAGTCTTATGGCTTTAATGAACCAAATGAAAACATGTTCAATTTCCGACTGAGTTAAATTTTTAATGCGCAGTCGTAATTTGAAAGAAATTTTCTGGTCCGTTTTAACGATGAAGCAAACAATCATTCTAAATAATGTTCCCAATCGTAATCATCCAGTTTCAGTGGATCAGATTTGGGGATTCAGTTCTTGATGTAACTCCTGACAGCTATTCAGAATATGCAGTTTTGGGAGTAACAAGAAACTATGATACATATGTTGTGATTCACAACCCTCAATACTTCGTTAATGAAAATGAAACAGAATTGAAAGTTATTTACAAAAACCAGACCTCTTTCAAGTTTAAAGCAAAGTCAAATGAAGTAACAAAATTATATGTAAATATACTTAAAATTTCTCAAAGTAAATGCACTTCCGTAGATTTTCATTTAGGATCTAATGCCGATGGAATATACATTGCATCTTCCAATTCCGACAAAGGACCAATTCCCCTCACATCGCCAATGAATGCTTGCGTTGTTTTTGCTGCACCTTCAAAAATGTACTATCAACCAGATTTGATGAATTTGGGCCAACAAACAGAATTTTATGAATATGATATGAGTAAAGCAAGTATAGGATATTATTCAGGTTATATTTGGCGAACTCTCATCATTAACCTCAGAATTAAAGAGCACATTAACTATGGTTTTATAGGTATAAAAGCAAATGTCAAAGATAAATCTATAAGTAACTATTGTCAATGGAAAGAAGGTGCCTTCTCATTCTGCACAGATGTTTACCTTCTATCGAACTCAAAGGTTCAATGTGAAGGCAATCTACCATCAGAAATCAACCCTTCATGGGAATATCAAGGAAGCTGTTTTCAATTAAAACCTTCAATCAAATTTATAAATGTCAATTCAAATGCAACATGTTATGAAGCACCTGCAAAGTCGATTATTGTATTCCATCCAACAATTCAAGTTGAAAAATATATTGGAATGGTCGAAATCGGATCTGAATCAACACAAATATTGAACGACACTAGAATTATTGGAGCTGAATTTATTAAACAAGGGAAAATCTTATTGAAGGCAGTTGGAAATGTATCCCTACCTGTATCAATTTTTGATTTATCATGGAATGTTCCATCTTGCGAGTTTACTGACATTATAATAGGTCCACAGAATGTTTTAATTGGCACCGAACGCATGAGCATAACTGGACATAAATATAACTATTTCATCAAAGAGAAACAATCAATTTGCTACATATCTTTAAACGCTAAGATAGAAAATCTGAGAATGACTGCATTGTCTATTAAGCTGGAGATGGATATTTATGACAATCAAGGAAAAACACCAACAAATTTGAGCAATCTTCCATCTGATTTTATGATAAAATTTTATTGTGAAGATGGAGATGCAATTGCTGCTGCAGGTTATGAATATGAAAGTGATGGTGCTTTCACATATCCAAGCATCATTGGTAATGTAACTGGACGAAATCCATCATCTAATTCAAATCAATATGCTTATCGACTATTGATTGATAATTCCAGTTCTTCATCAAGCAGCATGTCCGACAGTACAAAAACTGCAATCATTGCAGGTTCAATAGCAGCTATATTGATAATAATTATAATTGTTATAATTGTAATTTGTTGCTGCTGTTGCTGCAAAAAGAAAGAATCAAACACAGATTCGAATAAACCATAACAAAGTTTAAGCAATAATATAGTAATTTATTATCATCACCTAAAAGGATAAAAACTTCAATTATCAAGCCAAAAAAACGCAAAGTAGATTGTGATTCATCAAGTACGTTAAAATAATTATTGTTTGTTCTCCACTAATTTTTCATTGATTTTGAGGGTCTGCCGGTATATATATCTCTTCAGTCTATGAAAAGCTAGTGGAGAGCACACATGAATTCATCGATTCTCTTGCAATTTCACCGCAATCAAGACATCAACGGCCAACCCATATATTACAATACTCCTAAGCTTTATAGTTTACAATTTTAATTTTTCGAGATACGATCTGGAAATACAAAATAATTTTTACAACTATTATTTTTGAGGCCATGTATGTATCTTTTAGGATGCCCTCATTAATGCTATTTGTTTATACTTGTATTTAGAAAGTTATTAAAATTCACATATTTTTTTCCTCAATCGAATCATCATTTATACAAGGCCATCAATCTACTTTTCGTCTATATATTAATGCAAGAATAAAAAATTATAAATCTCATTTTGAACCGACAGAAAAAATTTTAAATCAAAGCTAAAAAATAGATTGTTAAGCTTATTAGAAACTTCATGTAGCATATGCTAATTGATGCATCAAACCATAGTTCTTGAATTGAAAAACTCGAGCAGAAATGTAGTCTATGATTGCGCATCTTTTCCAATTTTTGTGAACTCTAAAAATAAGCGGCATTGATGAATGTTACATAGTTAAGCTAAGATCATAGTAAGTTAGTTATCGAATTTAGATACGAAAATGCCAAAAAATGATGAAAATAAAATTCTAAAAAAATGTGCTGTTTGAAGAGTCATATGTCCATTATTTAAAAAGTTAGATCCCTTTTTATGAGGAAAAAATGTATCATCATTAGAACATTAAATACGCCCAAAGATCTAAAAATGTATTATACTTATCTACAGATATAATAACAATATATGGATAAATAAAAAACATATACTTATTAATTGATTATAGAGATATTTGCCTAATTAGTTAAAAATGTTAATAATTCAAAGG
This sequence comes from Trichomonas tenax, assembly GCA_023091735.1. Classification (NCBI taxonomy): domain Eukaryota; phylum Parabasalia; order Trichomonadida; family Trichomonadidae; genus Trichomonas; species Trichomonas tenax. Next base: position 4,363 of record JALKBU010001293.1, on the reverse strand, counting down.
TACTCCTTAAATTGTATCGATTTTCTTATGCTGATAGATTATAAATTGTTCTAGAATGCGTTTTTCGATGAAATACAAGAGAAAACTTATAAATATAAAATATCGAGATTTAAATATTATGATTTTCATTGTTATTTGCTTTGCTATGCCCGAACAATATGCTTTTTACAATCCCGGAATATTCAAATTTGAATAAATATATGTGTAAATGAGTTTTTCATCCAAAATATTATTTTTGGAATTTTGATTGAGATTCAATTGACATAAATTTCACAGGTACTTTGTACTGGATAAGCTCCAGTCAATCCCAAGCAAACTTGTGCAACAGGGACTTACTTCATGAAGAAAATGTCGTGTAAATTGTATGTTGACAGAATCTAATTTGTCACATTTTTAAAGTCGATTCCTAATTCCATTATTCCACTTTTGATCCCAAATTCATTTTTGATTCCAATTCCGAATTCATTTTGATTCCAAAAAATCGATTATTCAATTATTGTCACTTTTCGGCCTAATTTTGGCATATGGAATAACCGTCATTATTCCAAATTGGCGGTTATTCCAAAATAGGGTCTAATTCCAAATTCACTTTATTTGCATAAAGTCACCTTTATTCCAATAAAGTTTTTTACTCCATTAAACTCCAATATGATTGTATGTCAGTTGAATCCACTTATTATTAATATTGGTTCATGATAATATTAGCAAATGGTAACTTTAAGATCTATGCAATGAAATTTTCGGGTCCACTTGTTTATTTTGCTACTTTACTATTAACAACGTATTCTTTAGCATATAGGCATTCAAATATCTATTAAAATGTTAAATGATTACGCCATTTTCCTAGGATAAATTAATGATATTGTTAAAAAGTTAAAATTAAGCCGTGATACTTCAAACAATTATTCCTTAGTATGAGGGGAAATAAAATCAAGAAAGTTGTTTTTTAGTGAACAATACACCAAAAAAGTGAAGGACGATACAGGAAGTTTGGCCATAGCGGACCCTTAAATCATAAGTGGGCTTAAGTAATTTTTATAATTTGCTTATATAATATATGAAGTGTGTATTTTAGGTATACTGTTGTAAATCGCTTCCTTTGCCAATCATCGAAGAATTTTCGGCGAACCTAAAATACACACTTCATGTACTACTCTAGAATGCACACTTCATATACTAACAATTTCTCATAAATTAAAGAAGGATGCACACAAATTTTGAATACATGCGTTTATAATTTAACCAATTAACCAAAATCTCTCAAACAATTGTTTAGATCCTGCATTAGGAGGTGGCTATGAATTTAATATTTATTCCGAATTGTTTCGGTTTATACATTTTGCAATTAAACTACTGCATTTTCATTATGTTGTCTTTATAATATAACTTTTTCATTATTTTGTTGTTTACACAAATACTGACTGTCATATTTAATATTTTATGTTCTATTTCATATTTTATGTTATATTTCATATTTTATGTTATATTTCATATTTTATGTTATATTTCATATTTTATGTTATATTTCATCTTTTATGTTATATTTAATATTTTATGTTATATTTCATATTTTATGTTATAAAGAAATATAAAAAGGCGGGTACACTCAAAAAACGAATCCTTCGCAATAATTGAGTTTAACTACATTCACTCAATTTTTATTTCATTTCTCATCAATGTTCAGCATTCTTGCAACAACATTTGCACGATCTGAAATGATTTCAGACATCTTTCCAAATTGCTCAATAGGTGGTGCCTTAATTCCTCCATACATGTTCACAATTACAGTTAAAAAAGGTCAGCCTTTTTGCTTCTCAGGAAGTAAGTTGATTGGCTCCAATTCAACTTACCGTGTTAAAGTTGCACAAGCGAATCAAGCTTTGGATCCAACTGACTTTAAGCTTATTGAAGAGAAAAAAAATGCGGTTGCTGTCCTTCAATACATGGAAGTTTCTGTTTCTGAAGCAGGTCCCACATTTAACCAGATATTTTACACTACCCAGATTGAGTGCCTTACTGAAGCACCATGCAAGATGCAATTCTTAGCTTTACCAGACACATTCTATGCCAAATCGGAAGCCAAAGTAAAGGACTATAAGTCTAAAACCCAATATGGAAGAAAAGTAGTAGTTTCTACAAAGAGATCTGGATCAATAACAGCCAGATATGAAATTTCGAGCAAGATCAATGGTAAGAAAATTACAGCTAAAACGATTTCATCAATCGCAGTCGTTTCGGGCATAAATACTAAGAAGTTTTCATTCAAGCGTGAAAAGGGTGTTACATTTCAACAATTTGCCATTGATAGACCAAGCAATACATTTGATAATACGGCTATGAAAGGAGAAATCGGAACAAGCAGGCAAGTTTCGATATCTTCAACAATAATGCAAAGTGAATTTTCATCTGACCAGGCTTCTTTTTCCTTCGACAATTCAGGAAACAATGTTATCTCTTGGGAAGATCTTAATAAGACAGCATCCGAAGAAGCAGAAGAAATGCTTCTCCCGGAGCTTGACGGAGCCACACTCCCTGTAAACGGAGGTGTATTCACATCAACTTCTGGCCTTGATGAGACATTTCCATCTGATATTTCAAAAAAGGGGCTCAGTAAAGCTGCTATCGCTGGTATTGTCATAGCATGCATCGTCCTTGTAATTATCATTGCTGTTTGCATCTGGCTCTTCGCATACGGTGGGCTCAAGAAATGCAAGAAGAATGATTCTACACCAGAAAACAACGAAGCTGACGAGCAGAAACCATAATTTAATGGTTGCTTTGTCTATGAAAATCTTGAATTCTGGTATTTAAAATTTTAAAATTATCGTCAAAAATAAATATTTACTTGTCAGAAATTGCTCACTTCAACAAAAAGACCATATATCATTGAATATAACATGATCATTTCATCCAGAATACCAATGGCATTGCATGCTGTGTTATTCTTTAATCATTCAAAGCCTCTGTGTTGAGTCATCTACCTTTCTAGAAAAAGTGATAAGTTTACATGTCAAAAATGTCATGTAGATAACAAAAATTTGACAAGTAAAATTATTCCAATTTATAAATAAGTTTATTTTCATTCATTTTTCCTTCCACATTTCTACTACCTCATCTGGAGCATGTGTGGAAATAAATTCTGTAATTTCCTTCATGATTTGTATCTCAACATCCGTTGGTAAATTGCAAAACGAAAGTATGCCTAATAGCTATTATTGCATATTCAACCGTCTACAAATCCTTCAGCATATTCTTCATAAAACAATTGATATAAATTTTTTGAGGCTTCAATTAATTCGCTTCTTTCCGCTGTCATCGGGATCTTTCTCAAACTGAATTTTGATATATCACTTTTCATAAAGAAAGTGAAAAAGTTAGTAATAAGATGTTCGCAGAGCTCGAGTCTTCGCCTCGAGCTCTGCGAACATCTTTTTAAATAATTACCGAATTCACAAATTACAAAACGATTATTTTATTAATACTAATATTTACGATAGAGTTAGTTTTACAAGTTAGGGTCCCCCCATATAGAAAATAAATTTTTCAATTTCTTACAAATTAACGTTAAAATTGATTTTGGAATTCCTGACTTTATAAAATGAAATCAGTTTTTAAAATAATTTATGACAAACCAACTAAGAAAAGAAAGCGAAGGGCTTCGCCCACGCCCTAAAGGGCAAGGAATTTATGAAATCAGTTTTTGAAAAATTAATTTTAGTGGTTATGAGAGAAACTTATTCAGAAATTTAAAAAAATAATTTATGACTAACCAACCAACCTACCAACAAATTAAAGCGAAAGGAATTTATGAGTTCAGTTTTTGAAAAATAATTTTAGTGGTTATGAGAGAAAATTTATGTTTTACGTTATTTTATAAGTCAAGATTAGGATTTATGAAGTTAGTAATTTAAAAATTAATTTTAGTGATTATTCTGATTTCTTTTCTTCGGGACTTTGCCCCTCACGGGCTTTAGCCCGTTCCTCTGCTTCTCTCATACGCTTACTTATCCACCTCGGATTCTTCTGTCTTCCTGCAGCAAGTGCTGCTAATTGTTTTTCTGTACACTTACGTTTAGGCTTAACTGGTTTTTCCTTCGTTGCTCCTTCATCATCTTTTTCAGTCTTTTTTGTCTTTCTTGTTTTCGTTGTTGCTTTGAGTTCATGATCTTCGGTCTTGGAGCTAAGTTCCTTTAATATTTCTTCCTTTAATATCGATTTCAAAGTTTCGAAGTCTGTCATAGTTTTATATTGGATAAAAATTTAAAATATTATTTTTTAACTCCAATTAAATCATGAGCTTAAGCAGATCTGAGAGAAATTCAATAATCATTAATGATGCAAAAGGAATACAACATCCATTATA
>JALKBU010001292.1:0-13046 GCA_023091735.1 Trichomonas tenax | reverse complement strand
GCCACTTATATCACTGGATAGACAACTATCAATATGTACATGAAAGTACTTTCAAATCGAAAAAATATTGATCAGATAAAAAGTTATGAATGTCGCGGGACTACACCGCAGAAGGAAAAATTTTCCCTGATTCAATGAAAAAAAATCAATTTCACAAAGATCTTGATTATGAAACTATATTTTATGCATATATATATTATATTTTTTGAGAATGCGCAGCTATGTTGGCTAAGCATTCAAAGCGAAATATAGTCGTAATTCACAATTATTTTTTATACTAACTAAAAAAAGAAAATTAAATGATAAATCACATACTACTTAATACAGCAATATGCATATCATATGTAAAAGCATGAAATCAAAGGTAATATTAATTGATTGAATTGAAAAATTTCATTTGATGATTAAATCTTACTCAATTTAATACATTACATCCTTCATATAGCTATTCTGCAAAGGAATGATTTTTCAACGAGCACATATGTAGTTATGATTAGAAAGAAAAAATACAATTACATCGAGAATCGAACACTCGCCTAATATGTAAAAAAGCACTTTTCACATTAGACTAATTTGACATGTAAATTTTCAAATTACAAATTAAGCATGTGGCCGATACGCAAAATCCAATGCTTAAAAAATATACCCGACGCATTTGACATACGCAATTGCATATTCAGATATTTTTGTAAAATTTTAAAAATACGTTTTTTAAGACGCAGAGCTTAGATTTTGAAGTTTTTAATTGACAGAATGCAAGTATTATTGATTTACAACATTACTGTTACTCATAAAGGTGTTTTTTAAAAAGTGTTTCTTAAGTCAACGATTATTTTATCGTTCATAAATTTTTTCTCTTGCTAATTTATATTTTTTTTTTAAATTTGGCTCTAAATATCATATAGAATATGATATTATCATTGCATATTAAATTGAAAATGTTATGTGTATTCGAATTTTTTCTCATAGATTTTTTTTGTGTTTTGCGTATAATTGAGTGTATGCAAAATGGTTTTCCAATTCAAAATTGAGAAGATTAACCTTATTGCGTTAATTGAAATCATACGCAACATAGAAAATATTCTATGAGAAAAATGATTCAATAGGCAAAGCGTATTTCATTCAATCATGAAGTGTTCAAAATATACCATAATAAAAAAATATTAAAAATAAAAATTTTAATGATGATATTATCTTATAATATGTATTTTACTTGACATTTTCAGGTTTACATGACAAACAAGATCACTTTTTGCAAAAGCGAGGTGCGAGGATTTTGTTTGCGTACATTTTTACGCAAAAAGTAACCATTTCTGCGTACTTATTACAAATTTTTATTTAATCAAATTCCAAAATTATGTTCTCCATAACTTAAGTTAGTAGAGCTAAGATATTTTAGTTTGAGCATCTACACTACCCCCTGTGTCTACCATTAAAGCTACAAGGAAATTGAATCTGGTAAAGGGAGTGTCACGGCCTTTAATGAAGCATTCTATGACCATTCAATATCAATAAGCATGCATTCTATTGTAGAAAATCTTTAGTCATATGACATTACAAAATATATAAGATTCCTCAACAATCTTGCCGTAATTCCAAAACAATTATAACTTGTTGTATGTATAATAAAATTTTAACGACTGTTCAATTACGTGCGTTGTTTCATACAAATGGGCATTATTTCTTTAGAGCAAAATCTATCAGAACTAGCGGAAATAATAAAAATTCATAGGTTCAATATTTTTGACAATGTAAAGTGATCATGTCAAATGCTAAATGTACGATGTCATGTAAAATGTTTTTACATGACAAAAAATATATAAAAATAAAATTCCTATGGGAATATTATAATATGATCTAGAATGAGGAAGTCACTGACAGGCTCTCTGAAATGATCAGATTAATCTTCATCATTACGGGCTCGAGAATATTGAAAGAAAATTTTTTAGAATTCAATAGGTTGCCTCAAAATAAAATTTTCTCAGAAACTTCAATTATAATGTATTTTAGATTATCTTGCTATAGAAAGTCACAATCATTTATTATTTTGATAATAACGAACTACATGATATATATAATTATATCATTATATTTGACGTCAAATTATCATGGAATTGCTCAAAAATATTGGATTAATCACAATTGGTTTTTTTCAAAAAAGGTTTTTAAAGACTTTGACTTGATAAATCAGCCAAAAATATAAAGGCTAAATAAAACCATTTGGAAAAATCATAATATCATGTCTTGTAAATAAAACATATACAGCATCGCCTACAGCCTAAAAATATCTCGACAGAGAGCAGTTTTTCACGCGGAAACCACCGCAACTTTTAAAAGGTGATTTATTTTTGAAATAAATTAAATCTTCATTCATGCTTATGATTTTTATGACATGTTATACGAAAAACTTGTTTCTTTGTTGAAAAAACGTATTTTTCGAAAATATCCATGTAAAACATCTTACCTTTAGTAGATAACTCCAAATTTGCTTTTAAAAAGATTATATTGCCGATAAAAATGTAAACTTTATTAATACACTTCCAACGATGCTTGACCGCCGTCTTGCTGGAAAATATGAAATTCTAAGCAAGATTGGTGCTGGATCGTTCGGAGAGATCTACACGGCGAGAAGTTTGCAGAATGGGAAAGTCTACGCCGTCAAAGCTGAATCTGCGACTTCCCCGGCACCACAATTGCTTCGAGAAACACGAATTTACAAGCTGCTGTCTGGAGAGATAGGTATTCCCAACTGCTACGGGTACTTTATCGATGATGATTTCAATTGTCTTGTAATGGATTTGCTTGGAAAATCACTAGAATCATATCATACAATCGCACCTCAAGTATTCGATGTCCAAACTGTCGCTACACTAGCTTATCAAATGATTTCTCGTGTACAATTCCTTCATTCCAAAGGCTTCATACACCAAGATATAAAACCAGATAATTTCGTCGTAGGACCTGGTAAAGACAATAATATAATATATCTTATCGATTTCGGCTTATCGAAACGTTATATCGATGTTAAAACAAAAAGTCATATTCAATATCGAGAAAGGAGACCTCTCACGGGCACAGCAAGATACGCTTCACTCAATACTCATCTTGGCATTGAACAAAGTCGAAGAGATGATATAGAAAGTATTTCTTATGTTTTAGTTTATCTTTTGAAGGGCAGATTGCCGTGGCAGGGCATCAAGGCAAAGACAAAAAAAGAAAAATATGAGCACATTGCCCAGAAAAAGTTTGCAACGAATGCAGAAATGTTGTGCGAAGGCCTTCCACTAGAATTCATGAATTTTGTTAACGAAGCAAGAAAACTTGATTTTACAGAACGTCCAAACTACGAAAAATATCGCGAAATGTTCAAAAATTTGATTCTCCGCGAAGAATATGCTTTCAGCATATCTAGAATTACGGCTATTGCAGTTCCAGATGTCGTAGAGTCGGTTACAAGTCAAGATATGATCGCAGAAAATAATAATACGTCAGATCCGAACGAAAAATCTCAAGATCTCTTAACCGACCGCTTGATGAACCCAGAAAGAACATCAAGTACGCCCATGATATATAAGAGTCCTTCACAAAAATTTAACAGGCAGGCAATTATAGGACATATTTCTTTCTTACATAGAGTTCCATCAGGAAGAGTCTCAATAAGACCAACCGAAACTTTCATATAAATGTTTGTATTTTTTGTTTATCTCGATATTTACAGCATTATATTGAATTTTAGCGAAATAGCATTTTCAAAATCCTTTATCAACTAACAACACGAACTAATAGACTCTGTTATGAATATATCATATGAGATTTTTGAGTTTTAGGATTATATTTCCAAATCGAAATTATTTCATTATATATCATGAACCGCATGTGATGGCATAAATATGTCTATTTACAAACAACAAATGTACAAACAAAATGTATTAAAAACAGAAGAATAAATTTCGCGAAATATTTTCTAATGTGTCTGCCTAATTAAAGCGTCGACCTCAGAGTTAATGGTTCTCAGCTTCTCCTTTTGAGTCTTAAAAACTCCTCCTCGCACATCTTGCGCAATTAACTTTTTAAGTTCAAAGGAGACTGCTTCAATATAATCATCATCCATTCTCTTCGGCGGCATCTTTGATTGAATGGCAAATGTATCTTGAATCGCTGTTAATGCATCTTGATGTTTTTTAATTAATCTTTCTTTTTGACGTTTGTATTTTATTTGTATCTCCGATAATCTTTTTAGATACTCTTTTTCTTGGTTTTGTATATTTTGCATTCTTTGTTCTTGTTGATCTTGCAATTTTTTATTCGTATTGTTGTGTCTGTGCATTTCTTTTGCTTTTGCCTGCTCAAATCTCTCATCAGCTTCGTCCTGTGTATTGAAACCAGGATCTTTCTCAATCTGTTTTGATTTTTTCGACATTGTTAATTTAATCAGCCGTTTAAAATTAACACCTTACAAAAAAGTGACCAATACATGATGAATTTTACAAAAATATTCGCCGCTTTACATGACAAAAAGTGAATAGAAAAAAATCGTTGTAACCGTTTTTAAATTTATAACAAAATGGTGAAACTTCAGTTTGAGCGAATTTATTTCTACTGGCGTCAGTCTATGTTCGGCCACATTCATCTTCTGTGCCAGGAATTCCTCAAATCACAGGGATCTGACCCTGTTTTCGTTATTTGGGATTCTTTAGCAATGGGAGCTCAAGGAAAGACTTCAGCTGCTCTTTCATCACTCGAAAAAATCACAAGCAGAATCTCCAACAACCTAGAAATTGCTGTAGCTAAACTTTGGATTCATAAAAATGCAAAAATTCTCGATTACGCATCAATAAACGAAATTGAATTACAAATCGATACACTCAAATCCAACACAAGTGCTTCTTCGATAGTTTCGGCCGCAAAAATTCTATGGCTCACAGGAGATGATCGACAAGCTTACGATTTCGTTTATCCTTTAACATCACAGCCTCCTCCGAACAAGGATGCTGCCGCGCTCCTCGGCTGGATCAAACTAACCGAACAAGACAGAAATAGTGGAAGATATTTCGATATGGCGAACGCAGATGCTTCTATACAGACTCAGGATGTAGATCCATTCGTAATTTACGGAAAAGCGATATATTTTTCAACAGTAAGCAGATGGCAAGAGTCCGTTTCTTTATTAGTTCAACTTGCAGGAATTGCCGAATTTCCTGAGGCTTCTCTTGAGAGAGCCAGACTCTACATAGCGTCAAACAGCTGGGAACTTGCAATAGAGTCTGCACAGGAAAATCAGGGTCATTATGTCAGTGATGCAGATTATTATTTTATGCATATTCTTCATTGTTTGAGTCAGACAGGAAATTTGGAGGGAGCACGCGAAAGTGTTAAAATTTTATGTGATTTGGTTGCAAAAATCGAAGGGGAAAACGCAGTTTATATCACAAATATTACAAAAGCGATTTATGCACTTTGTTGGAAGGATCCAGCTATTGTACAATCACTCATTAAGTTATTCACACCACTTTTGAACACGAATAGCGATAATTCTTCATTCCTTCAAGTTTACGGTGAACTTTTAATCGCAACGAACCGCCCTTCAGATGCTATTCAGTACTTACAGAATTCAATTGTTTTGGATGCTGAGGCTGTTGGCGCTTTCACGTCATTAGTTTCAGCTTATATCTCGATGAAAGACATGAATGACGCCTCAAGTCAGTTGGAATTGCTGAGTGCTATGCTTTCTGACAGTTCCTATCAGGTCGCCGTCGCCACTCTCAGAGAAAGAATGAACAGATTGAATCAATTACCATCAAGTATTGATGAATTGATATCAGCGATGCATTCACATGTAGAAATGGCATCGCAAATCTTTTCTCCGCAGAGTGCACGCCAGAGCACAGAGAAGAGACTTCCATTAGATTTATTCGTCGATCAAGTTGTTAACATCAGACTCCCAGATTTCTGTGAAGCTTTGAATGAAGCTATGGAACACTGCAGCACATTAGACAGAACTGTTGCTGATGCACGTAATGGAGATGTTTGCGATTTAATCATTCGCATGCTCGAATTCGTTCCAGGCTCTGTACCTTTCAGCTACTACTTGGCTGTTCTCGGTTTCGGTGAAGGAAGATTTGTGCAAGTTATCAAAGCCATCAATTTCGTTTTGAATTCAAAGTGGGGCTTCAATGCTTCACACTGTCATCTTCTTTTGGCCCAAATTCGTCTCCAAATGAAGCAGTTCGAAGAAGCCGATGCTGCTCTTAACAGAGCTGTTTCCTATGATTTCAGTATCAGATCATCACTGAGATACAACATGATATTAGCTGAATTGCATTTCGCAAGAGGCCAGTTCGACAAAGCTGTTGAGAGTGTCAATGCAATGATGAAGACAGGTGAATACATCTCTGCAAAACCTCCGGAGAAGTTAAACATGATCATATTCTTGTCAAATGTTCTCAAGGCGCAAGGAAAGACAAAGGAATCAATCAGCAACATTGATGACGCACTCCAGAAGTTTACTAGCGAAAGTGAAAATGGCCAATTGAAGCTCACAAAGGCAGCAATTCTTGCAGACACAGATAAGATTCCAGATGCCATTACTATCTTGGATAGCTTTGAGCCAAAGTCTCCGTTATTCACTGCTGCAAAGAAGAAACAGGCCGACATCTACCTTGAGAAGTTAAACGACAAAGCCGCATACATCAGATGCTTCAGAGCTTTAGTTGCTCAGGCAGAAACAAAGACAAACTTAACATTACTTGGCGATGCATTAATGAACGTCAAGCGTTTCGACGATGCCGTTAAATGCTTCCAGAGAGCAGCTGATATGGAAATAAGCGATACAAAGGCTGCAATTCATCTTGCTAGAGCCTTCATGATCGTTCACAGATTTGAAGATGCTCTTAGGGAGTATGAAAGGGCTGCAGCAAACTCTGAAGGTGATTACAAGGTTATATTAGAAAGATGCCATGTTTTGCTGAAGCTCAGATATTACGATGATGCAGAAGAAATCACCCAGCAAGTCATGGACGAAATCGACCCAGATGGAGGCGACTGGGAAAAGCAGTCCATTTATGCTCAGCTTGCTGAACTATTGAGCATTATTTCACTCAAGAGAGACGGCGAAGAAGTTTCGACATACATCTCAGAAGCCTTGAATGTATACGACAAGCTCACTGCTGCTAACAGAGTTGATATTCCAGCAGATGCCAAGCTTGAAATCAACAAGAAGGCTGCACAGTTGTATATCAAATCTGCTGAAGCAATAATGGATTCAGGAAAGCCATTAGACTCAGCCGAAACATATCTCAAGAAAGCAGCTGATCTTGATGTAGGTGGAAACGAGGCTCTCCTGATGCTCGCACACCTTTATTCCGACAGTGGTCGCAAGGATGATGCGAAGGACGCTTGCCAGAGATTAATCAAAGATAACCCGAACTGCGAAGAAGCAACAATGATTCTCGCAGAAATATCAGCAGCGGAAAACATTGCTGAACTTGAAGCTTCATTTAACGCAAATCCAACATTCTTCCATACACTTGTTAGACTTATCGAAATCTCTGCTCGCAGAGGATTACTTGACAAAGTTCCTGAATATTTCACAAAATGCAATAAAGAAGAGCCTGGATTCAAGTTCTGCAGTGGTTTGTACAACTTCTACATTGGTGAGCCAATGAAGGCTATTGAGTGTTTCCATGCAATCAGAAATGATCCTGAGTGGGGAATTAACGCTCAGTTATATTCATTCCATATCTACGCCAACCCACAGCGTCGCTTCGTCTGGTGTGAAACTAAGGCAATCGCGACACAAAATGAAATCGAAGCTGCTGAAAAGATCCTCAGGAAGCTCGAGATGAATGGCGTCGATACAGAGCCACTTCGTGCTACACTTTTGCTATCAAGGAACACTCAAGATTCAGTCAAGGAAGCCCTCAAGATTTACAATAGAAACGAAAGCGATGATATTGCAACAATTATTGGTCGCTGCCGTTGCTACATGTGCCTCGACCAGCAGAATAATGTCACAAGAAACTTAAACTCTATTATCCACGAGGAGCCAAATGTTGCTGCCATTGCAAGTTATGTCGAAGCCTATTTGATGATGACGCAGATCTCTCTGAAGAGTGGTGCGATAGATGAAGCAGAAAATTATATCCAGCAAGCAACCGATCTCGACAAGAGCTGTGTTAAAGCTTGGGAAATGACAGCATCTATCTTCGAGAAGAAAAAGGATAACATTGGAGCATCAGAATCCCTTTATTCCGCTTGGGAACTCACATCAAAGAACGATTGCAATATTGGTTACAGACTTGCATTTAACTTAATGAAAGCCCAGAATCCTGTTGAAGCAATTAAAGTCGCACGTGTCATTCTCGAGAAGCACTCCAACTTCCCTAAGGTAAAGGAACAGATCCTCATACCATGTTGTGCCCAAATTAGACAATAATCTGTAAAATATTATATAAATTAGAATCCAAATTAGATTATTTTTATTGATCTAAATAGAATCGGGATAATCTTTAAAAATAAGTTTAAAGATAGCATGAGAAACACATCGAAACTGCAGTTTAATAAATCGACAAAATCGTATTTTACATGACAAAAATAGTTTACATAACATTTTGCCAAATTAATATTTACATGACAAAATTTAGTCACTTTTTATCGCAATGAATATAATTTTGTCACTTTTTAGCAAAAAATAAGTCATGTGTGAAATTCCTTTATTTTTGAACCAGGCGCCTTCATTCTATAGCCATTCTCCCATTAATATCCCTATCATCGGTTCATCCTATTATTTTTCAGTTACTCCTTTTCCTGTTGAAAATCCAAAAGTTCCAACTTTAAATCAAATATATCAAAACATAAAAATCACGGACATCCAAAATATATGCGATATATATCACCCCACTGATACAGAGGAGTTCAATAAAACACAAATTATTTATCAGCCAAGTTTAAATCAAAAAGCTTATACAATAATACTCGAAGTTTCACATAAAACCGTCGAAAGCGGCCTGGTCAAACAGTTTTGCAATGAAATGCGCAATTTTATAAAATCAAATCCATTTTGTGCCATAACAATTATAGTTTATGGCCAAACGGTACGTGTTCCTTTTATAAAAAAGGATAGAAAATCATTTTGTTTCTCAACATTCCCCGATTTATCTGAAGAATTCCCATTAAATTGCGAAATGATATATTTTGAAGCAAATACAATGGGTGATCTCTTTCTTAAATACATCGACATACTTGAAAATCTCGAGCCAGAACCAGTTTCTGTCTCTTTAGGCACTTTACTAATTTATCTCAATCGATATATTGCAGACTTGCGAACGCCTGTTTTATTCATATCTTCAGACCAAACCCAAGACGCTTCCGATGAACAGATTGAGCAAATAATTCTTCAATGCCAAAAATATCACCTTTCATTTAATTTCGCTTTTCTTGGAGAAATGCAAAGGCCAAATGTATCGCGTCTAATTAAAGAATCAAGCAGTCACATCAGACATTATGGATATGAACAAGTCAACCTTCTCATGAAAGATTTTTATGATCTTGTTATTCTTCCATATGCACGATTTTGCTGTGTTTATGTTCATGGATCATCTTCGATTGTCAGCACGACTTGTATTGGAAACTTCTGTTCTTGTCCAGGCGATAGATATATTTACAATAAGATCGTTGCTGGTGACAATATTCGATTCATGCTGAATATTGATAGAAACTTGACAAAAGGTTTAGTTCCAGATATGAGAATTGTAATTCAGTATTTTGATTCGAATGTGAGAAGATTTAAGCGAATAATTCCTGTGAAATTGCAATTCTTGAGTGACCAAAGCCAAATAAGGAGATCACTAAACATCAACGCCATTGTTGGAGCTGCTGCATCAATGATAGCACTGAAAATTCTCAACAAAGAGGCATACGATGAACAGCTGAACATTTTCATGTCGATTCTTCGCTCATATTATTTCAAGGAAATATTAGATATTGGGAACTTTGAACGTCTTAAAGTCGCCGCAGGGGCTTTACAGCTTGTGTCAGATCCTGAAATTGCAAATGAGATCCTTTCTAGAAATGATGAAGATATTATGAACCTTTTATCACCTTTAGTTACATTAAAATCCAATCCATCACAGAAAACTGTTTTGCATGCAGGTCTGCTTAGCAACGAGTCTGCTCTTTTCGATGTCAGGAAGAATATACACTTACTACACATCACTGGAAATGAAGATTGTAGTGAGTTAATTTCGATTTCAAATCTTGGTGATATTCCATTTATCGAACAATGCACGCAACCAAACAAAGACAACAACTACAATTATTGGTTACTCCACAAAGTCATTGAATCTGTTTTTTAAACTATATATTATATCTATCTAAAAAATACAAATATTTAATCGCGAACAATTACAAAACAAAAACTAACAAAATTACAAGTTTTCATTTGCTGTGAACATAACTTTGGATGATTTATACTCCTTCAGCTTCTGCAGTAAATTATCTATCTGGTCTTCAGTGACATTGAGTGGTTTCGTGTCATGCTTGATTGAATCAATTGCTTCATCTGATGATGCAACGAAGTCTGAAAGATCATCGGTGTTTTTAATTATCAAGTTGCTTTTCTCTATCGCCATTGCAAACAATGGTAATAGGCCTGATGCTAAATTCTTATTCAGCTTTACAGCCATGTCGCCACAAACTAAGAGGAATATTGTGTTAATGCAATCAAATGAAATCGAGTTTTGCTTGAAACACGTATAATTCTTAGAATTATAGCTCCTGACTGTAATACAATCATTTGCTGCAGCGATATCTAATTTCTTATCATTTTCGAGATATGCTATGAAGTGTCTGGCTGAAAATAAATTCGATTTTCGAAGTATATTTAATAAGTTCTTAACATCATCAGCTGTTGGTATTCTTGATGGAATAAAGTTCAGGGCCTGTGTCAAAACAAGATCGTTGTTGTAAATTTCCTTTTGCTGTTGAATATAAAGCTTAATTAGTGGTAAAATTTGGGGAATAATAGATGAAGGAATATACTTAAGTTCCAAAGCCCATTTGGCATCAGGATAAAAATATGGTGCAATTGGAATCGTATCTGGTGATAAATATAATTTATATTTTTCTTCAGCTGTTCTTACAATAAAAAGATAATCTTTCAGATGTGACAGCTCGGGGTGAGTTAATGTAAACAATTCATTCAATGTTGTTGAAGGAGAAATTGAAATGGTCGTTATTGAATTATCTGGTTCAGTAAAATTGATAATAAGTTGATTCATTTGACTGCTTTCACTTAGTATTCTCTTTACCATATATTGTGAACATTTTTGGTTTTCTCCAAAACGGAGATTTTCTGGATGTTGACGAATTTTAGGGAGCGAGAACAAAACAAGTGGTGGAATAACGATAGGATTATATGATATGTTGATTCTTTCAAGCAAAAAGCATTGTGAAATTGACAAAGGAAGAAATTTCAGATTGTTATTTGATAAATCGAGTTCTAGAAGGAAACTGTACTGGAAAAATAAGTCATTTCTCAGAAACTGTATTTTCTCGCGCTCTGTCGTATCCTGCTGGCGACTTAAATTCAAAACTGTCACCAGCTGCGAATCATTGCTCATTTTTTTTGAAGACTACACTCAAAATAATTTTTGACATGTAAATATTTAATATGACATGTAAATATTCAATATAACATGTAAAAAATATTTAACACATAATATTCAGCGTGATTGATCATTGATGTCTATGAACTCGAGTTTCGAAGTTTTTCGATTTTTGAAAATTTTCATCAAATTTTCCCTTTTCCTTTTTATGTCACTAGTTAGTAAATAGAAATTGGCAGACTCGAGGTCTAAAGCCCTCGCTCCGCCAATTTCTAAAAGTGGTACCATTACACGTCAAAGTCAAAAATAAATCTTATGACTTTTTAAAATGTCAAGCTCTTAAAAAGAGCCCTCGCTCCTTTATAGGGAATTAAAGATTTCATAAATTTCAAAATCAGCGTTAATTTTTTATTTTAAATATATGATATAATTTATTTTATCATTAGTGATAGAATTTATGATATCATGTCATGTAACACTAACAATTTCATTTATGTTATCATGTGTGACTTAAACTATGTTAAGGTGAAGATGTGAGATCTCACCCGAAAGCTCACCCAAAAACTCACCTATGACAAAAATAATTTTAACATAAACTTATTCAGTCTTCTTCTGTTCTTCCTGCTTCTTCTTTGCTTCTTCTTCGCGCAGGCGTTTACTTATCCATCTCGGATTCTTCTGTCTTCCTGCTGCAAGAGCTGCTAACTGCTTTTCACTGCATTTACGTTTAGGTTTAACTTGTTTCTCTTCTGTTGGAGTGAATCCTTCATCTGTCCTTTCTTCTGACTTTTTATTCTTCTTTGGTTTATGTGTTGCCTTGAGTTCATTTAATATTTCCTCCTTCAAAGATGATTTAAGAGCTTCAATGTCTGTCATGGTTTTATATTGGATAAAAAATTAAAAAATATTATTTTAACTCAGATTAAATATGAGCTTGAGTCGATCTGAAAGAAACTCAATAATCATTAATGACGCAAAAGGAATCCAACATCCATTATATTATGTCATGAAAGACAAAAACGGAAACATTCAGGTTAGAAAACGAAAAGTACACACACACAAATGGGGCAGCCCAGCGAGCCAAGGCTCGCTTTGTGCCCGGAGAAATGAATATATTTAATGATTTCGTGAAGTTTTCACGTTAAGATTTAAAGATTTCGTCATGTTTTTATATTTGTGGATTTTGGTTCAGCTTTTGAAATTAAGAAAAATCTTCAAATTTTGAGAGTTTACGGGAGTTTATAAGGTGTGGAACCCTGAAGAAATGGGAGTAAATGAGGTGTGGAACCCTGAAGAAATGACCAAAAACTAAGGGAGGAACCCTGAAGAAATGGGAGTAAATTAATGGTTTTCGTGAGTTTTGGGGCATTTCTGAAAAAGCTGAACCAAAAAATGGAATTTAGTGAAATTGGTTGATTTTTAGGGATTTACTCGAGTAAATGA
>JALKBU010001291.1:0-13073 GCA_023091735.1 Trichomonas tenax | reverse complement strand
GCTTCTGTTATGAATCTCTTTGATGATTATAACAAATACATCTCACTATTATAGCGTTCGCTCGCTTATTTTTGCTATAGTTCCCCTAGAAAAATCAAAAAATAGAAAAGAAAAAATACGCTACGCGCAGGAGTCAAACGGCATTCCTTTGCCCATACATCGAGCATACATAAAGTTATGCTACCTCAAGTTCACATAAAATTTTCTCATTGGTAACATTACATATCAAATTTTCGATTTTACATGACAAATATCAGATAATACGTGTCAAAATTGGTGACTTTTGTTATTTTACATGTCAAATTGGCTGAAATCTCAAGGAGATATGGAGATCCTCAAGTTAAATAGACAAGCAAATGCTATAAACATACTCAGCACCCCTGAAAAGCACGTAAATATCTTCTCAGTTTGTCTTGATAAGGGGGTTTACTCGTTAAAAATCGCAAAACTAAAATAAGTCAAAGGAAAAAAAAATTCAACCTAAATTTATAATCAACAAAAATAAAAATATATAATTTACATTGGTTGTGTTGGTACAAAGAAAACATCGACTGAAACTCCCGGATACTGTTCGTTGGAGAATGAAATCGTGGCAACTTTCTGCCTTCCTGTCGATGACAATGTAGTCAATCCATCAGCAAGTGTTACCTTGACTCTGAGCTCGATGACTTCCCCTGCCTGAAGGGAGGCGTTCTCGAGCTTGACTTCTGATGATCTTCTGAGGACTTCAACATGTGCTTCGTTTGGAAGAGTCTCTTCGACTGAGATTAATGTTGTTGTTTCTTCTTCGAGGCAATTGGAGATTGTCATGAAGAGGGAAACTGTTCTGATTGTGTTGCCTCCGACTACAACTTCCTTGAATGCCGAGAACTCCAGGAAAAAACCGCAGTCTGCCTTGATGAACGAGTTCAAGACGTTCATCAGGACGTTAACAACGCAGATATTTGCGGAGTTGTTTCTGTTAGTGTATTGGATCGAGAAGTGCTGGGGGCCCGGCTCTGCCTCCATCGCACTCCTTATTGGCTTGCAGACAATGGACTTGGATGATGTCTGCGGGATTGGGCCAATTGTTGCTGGGAGCTCGAAGAATGGAGTTCCCTTGGTGAGATCGAGATAAAGGTCACCATACGTTGTGTTGACAACATTGAGTTCGAGATCAGTGAGTTCTGAAGTAGATGTCATGATTGCGCCAAGGTCGATCATTGGTGTCATCTGAGCAAGAGATGTAACGAGTCTGCCGACAACATAAACGACCTGTTGAACAGCCTTCGTGACTCTGCTGCAGAAGTGGATGATGTTTGTGAAGCTCTTTGCGTTTTCATCGATGTGGATGCTGAGTGGTGTCTCGATTGTGAATTCCTGCTGCTGGCCTGGTCTCAACATGAAGTTCTTCTCAAGTTCTGGGATGAGACCACCGATCGCGATGTTCGAGATGTTCTTTGCAGTGAAAGAGATTCTCTTTGGAACAGGCTTTCCTTGCTCGACGAAGATGTCGCCGGCATCGAGGCAGTAATAGCCAATGTCATTGCGTGGAAGATTGATCTCGATTGTGCCTGGATCGACGAATGCGAAAACATCGACTTCGACTTGAAGCTGTGTATTGTTTGTTGTGAATGTGATCTTTCCTGTGTTGACACCTTCAACTGTTGGCTTGAAGTTGAACTCGAATTCGCGTGGTTCCTTCGACTCCTTTGCGCCAACAAGTGTGAAGTTGGACAATGGAGAAGAAAGGCCCTGGCTGCAGCTGGCCTGGACTTCGAGAGGAATGTGGCTTGCTTTGTTCTTGACGAGGAACTTGTGCGTCAAAACTGTTCCACGCTTGACGGAGCCGAAGTCGACACTCTTCTCCGAGATTGTCAAGCCAACTCTACCGATGAGTGCTGTGACTGGAATCTCTGTCGCGAAAACGCATCCGCTGTCTTCTCCTTGATGAACGAATGCATTGTAAGCATCGTCAGCATCATAGAAAACGCTGACCTTGATGACATCATTGAGAGCGAATGTCGAATATCTCCTGTAGCTGTCGATATCGAGTTCTGGACGAAGTCTGATGTTGACGTTCAATGCTGCTGTTGGATTGAGAGTCAACGTGTTGACGATTGGGAACGAAGGATCGTGCTCATAGATGGTGACGTGCTGTGTTGCACTGTTCGTGACAACGAGATAAAGAATGTTCGATGAGATGTTGACAATGTCGAACGAAGCACGTTCTTCGACTGTGAGGCAGCTTGTAAGATTGATTGTGCCGAAGTCGATGGCCTTTGTTTCTGGAAGTGTTGGGAACGAAACAATTGGCTGATAGATGGACTCGAGAGTGACATGGCACGATGTCGTCGTTGTTGGTGTTGTGACGGTGATTGTCTTCTCCTTCCTTCCTGTTGTGAGGCAGAAGAGATCGACTGGAACAGTGAGTGTCTGAGATGGCTCAAGTTCGCCTTCGTTAACGCCGAATGAAAGAATGGCATCATCTGATGTGTCGCTCGAAATCCAGAATCTCGTGGATGATGTCTTGGAGAGGTTCGTGATTTCGATTGTCTTGGAGACGCATGTCTGGACTGTGACTGTGCCGAACTCGAGTGTGCTTGGGGACATTGTGATGTTCCTGTCACCGCTGTCATCGAATGAGTGCTGGCGCTGTGGTTTGACGATTGCACGATACTTGATATCCTTCGATGTGTTCTGGCGATTGTCTTCAGAGACAGTGATTGTTCCTTCGATGACGCAGGACTCCATTAATGGAGCCTTCGTCTTAACGACAGGAATGAACTGGATGTCGATGCAGTGAGTTTGGAGTGAAGCAGACTGGAGCTGATATCTGTCGATAGACTTTGCAGTGGATCTCTTGAGAGAATTTTCTGTTGGAAGGGAAACCTTCTTCAAGTTGTCGATGATTTTCTGTATTTTCTCTGCATACTGGAACTTCTTCTTTCTCTTCAAGCAGAGCAGTTTTCTGTGTTGCTTTTCGATCTGGAGTTCAACGGCAGCCGAAAGATGGCTCTCTGATAAGTTCTTGTATTGGAATGAGATCATCGGCTTCCAGTTCGCTGTATCTCTGTGGTAATGAGAGAATGTATATTCTGATTCTTCTTCTCTGATGTTCTGGAGATAGATCGAAACAGTTGCACTGCTGCCGAATGTGATCTCACCGAAGTCGATTTCAAGTGGATCGACGAAGAAGCCTGCACGACGCTCGATGCTTGCCTTGAAGTGGATCTCCTGGACATCGAATGGATTGAGAATATTCCTAACGAGAACAGTGTCATTGACAATTCCTTCGACAGGAGTCTCGAATCTGATTGGGATTGATCTGCTGTCAAGTGGAGGAACAATACCAATCTGTCCCTTGAGAATAGAAACATAATTGCTTTCGTTCGTTTCCAACTTGTAAAGCAATGGGAGTGCAGACTCGTTAAGAAGATAGATCTGGTTTTCCTTGATTGTCTTGCGAATGAGCGTACCATAGTTCAAGTGGTGGGATGTTAAGAATGTCTGAGATGTTGACAGATTGTATCTAACATAAACGCGGTGTGGCGGTGGCTTGACATCTAAAGAAAGAAGTTCGAAGTCGAAGTAAGCTCTCTGTGCTGTCCAATGGATTAATTGCTTTGTTGGTTCTGGAACTAAAACTGCCCAAAGATTGATTCTGTTGCCTGGATGGATCTCGATTTCTTTGGCGAGAACATTAGTTAAAGAACTTTCTTTGAGTTCGTTGAACTCAATCAACTGCTTCTCGTAGAAGAGGCAAATATCTTCTTCTGACTTCTCAGTTCCATACAAATACATGTTGTTGAAGAAATTGCTGTTCTGATTCATCAAAATTGCAAGTTGGCGAATCGAAGTTGGTGCACTTGATAAAAGTGTTACTAAGTTATCAGAAGGAACTGATGTGATCGATGAAGTTGATGTGGAATGAATGACTTCAGATGGCTCATATGTTTCTTCATATAACTGGAGTTGTGAAGTTGATGATGTGATGGAAAGCTTGATTTTCTCTTTTGATGTGTTTTTGATGGAAAGAGATTTGATTGCAGGGAAATTGGCTGAAACAAAGTTAAAGTCAAGTGAATGAATAGCCTTGGAATCACTAACAAGTGAATAGAAGCTTGAATGTGTAACTTCATCAGTATCTGCAAGAACAGCAGCAGAAATAGTGACTGATATTTCATTGATTACATTACTGTCGTTTGTGAATTTGATTGCACATCCAAAGTCTGGACTAACTTTGTATGGATAGAATGAGAAGTTGTAATCAATCGTCTGCAATGGAGCAAGTTCGAATTTGGCTTGCGATAAAGCGATCCAGCGACTTGTTGAGATGACAGATATCGATGTCGGCATCGGGGAAATGTTCTGAACTCTGATTGATGAATGCCTTGGTTCCCTGGAAACAGGAATATCACCAAAGTTAACAACAGTGTTCGGAACATGGATAAATGAATGGCAAATGTTGGCAGTGACAGGAATTCTGCGATAGAAAACGCTTCCTGTGTTTGAAAGCTTATATGTTAATGTGATCACGAATGCTCGCTTCTCAAACGATCTGGGTGATGCTGCATCGTTGTATGTTGGTGTGTAATGAGCATAAATCGTTCTCGTTGATTGAGAGTTAAGAACAATTGTTGTTTGCCTTTCGAGCTGTGATCTGAGTGCAGTTTTGAACAGGAGAGGTTCCCTCTTGAAGCTCTCACTGTAGCTACCGATTGTAACTGTGTAATCGAGCTGTGATGGATTTATAATTTGGATTGAAACTTCTTTAGAATCATTTGTTCTCATATCATCAAAATCAACGAGATGAGGTGAAAATTGAGGGAAATCATGTGGTGTCTTAGCTGGTGAAACAGAAGATAAAATTCTAAAATGAAAAACTTTCGATATAACTCCACCAAGAGCAAATTCAACGCGATGATCAAACTGGCCCGTGTTTTGCGGCAAGTATGTAACGTCAAATTGTGCCACTTCATCAGGTGCAAGATTAAAACATGCAGGATTCTTCGAGCTTCGCAGTTTAATCCAATTCTGGGGATATGATAGTATTGAAAGATCTATATATGATGTATTTTTAATCGAAAAATGCGTCGTATTTGGCTGATCTTTGCAACATTCATCCATGAAGATTGATTGCGGGAAAATTTCGATTGTAGGTTCAATCACCTTGGCCTTGTAGTTCAATTCATACTCTTTCCAAGGTGTGTCTTCCTCGTCAGGATCGAATTCTGCATATTCATCATCGGATGTAGTGACACAATCAATGAGATAGCAGTTAATTTTGACTTTTCCTTCCAATTTCTGCGCTGTTTTACTGTTTACTCCCATTTGTAGGACCATTGCTAAAGATTTTGATGATTTTGGCGAGATAATTAGATTTGTTATATGTGTTGTCAGTGAAAAAATATCGAATTTGGATGTCATTTTTGCTTCTAATCGTCGGTTGCTTTTTATAAAGAAAACTTCATTTGATGGTGATTGAATAATAATTGAAATTGTCTTCGTGTAGTTGTTTGTTATGCTGATCACCTTGTGGAACGGTCTCTCTGATGTTGGAATCATTCCAAAATCGATCTCATTCGGAAAAAAAGACAAAATGCCATCCATTATATTTTTTTGAATTCTTTACAAAGAAAGACGATAGGAGAAGTTTGGTCTTTAAAAGTGCCAAAAATATAAGAATGTCTTCTAATTCATTTTCTCTTCTGGATCAGGACTTGCAGTCGATATTCCAGGAGCCGTGGAATTTTGAAAACGTGAAATGCATTGAAATCACAAGAAATAGAAAGATAAACTTCATTAGATTACAAGCCAATTCTCCAAACACAAATTTATACCTCCATCCTGTCTTGCAGGCGAAGAAAATCGTCATATCTTACTATGAAATCGGAAACAATCTCATTATTGCAACAGATGAATGGACTGCATTAATCGATTTAAATACACAGTTATCACCCATCGTTAAAGACTCAATTAAATCTGTTACGAAGTCAAAAATTATAATTTACGATGCTTCTGGAAAAACACAAAAGATATTGTCCCAAAATTCACTCAATATCAGCGCAACAATTATCGAAAAAGACTCATATTTCAACACAGAATTCAAAGAACAGCTCAAAGATAAATACACTGACAATGTATATGATTATTTCGAGGAATACATGGTATTTTTGGAAGATAACTACATTAGAAGGAAACCATTTCCATCCAAAGTCATTGCTTACTTAACTGTTAGCTTTTATCCATCAATGTTTGTATATTTGTGGTCTCCACCAAGCCAACCAATACAAATGGTTGCACCAGCTCCAGCCCCTGCACCAGCAAACAATTTAATCCAAACTCCTCCACCAGGAATGATGATCAATCCGCAAATGTTGAATCCAAGGCCGTTCCAACCACAGATGGGCTTTAATCCTCAGCCTGCTCCGCAATTCAATCCACAACCAATTCTTCAGTTCAATCCAATGCCTGCTCCATCAAATCAATTCATTCAGCAAACTTCAATGAGTGGATTGAATCCTGCAAGATTTGCACCAATTAATCCCGCAAACTTTGCTCCAGCACCTGCTAGCAGCATGGTACAGAATACGCAGCCAACATTCAGAATCGATCCTGCAAACCTGAATGTCCAGTTTGCATCACCACAACCTGCTCCTGCTAAGCCTGAAAATCCACCGCCAATGCATCAGCAGCAACCCACAAGGTCGGCACCAGTTTCTATTCCTGCTTTCGTTCCGCAAATTCAGCCAGCAGCTCCGCTTAAGCCAGAGAGAAAGTCACCTCCACCATCTGCACCTCAAATTAGTATTAATACTAGTAAGATTGCCGTAAAGAAGGAGGCAACTGGTGGTGTAACTGATGAATTCTGGTCTAAGTTAGAGAAGATGGAGCTTTCTTTGAAGGCTAGAGGTGAGTTAGAGTTGGATGGACTTAAATTCAAATGCTCGATATGCAAGCAGAAGTTCACATCTCCTGTTTATTTGCTCCAGCATACATGGGAGGAACATAAAGACTATTAAAATATTAACTGTATGGACATTATAACATTTTTGAAATATCATAAACTCTTCAATATAATATTTAATTCGAAAATCATGATGATTTAACAGATATATTTTATTTTTATGTTACCTGAATAAAAAGCATGAAATATTGTGCTATTTTAATTATTTCATTTTCCCTCAATTAGAATACTTTAATTTAAAATCGGTATAATTAAAATAAGATTTGACAATTTTGGTCATTTATTTGTGAAATGATTTCATTTTTTTTTGATTTTTCTCAATGTTAGCATCCTTTCTGAAAGAAGTTGAACCATACGCGGAGCAGATAGGCATCATTTCTTCGGATGGGACCACTATCATCAAGACAATAGAGTTCAGTTTTACTGCAAAAGAAATTGATGAAATTTCAGTCTTATTTACGATGCCAGAAAAGAAGATGGGTACAACCATCCAATTCAGAAATGAGGATTACATCGTTATCAATCACTCAATGAAACATTTTATTGCAGTACGAAGTTATGTTGGAATTGTTGGAATAAGACTTGAAAAATCCTTTATAGTTGCATACCACAATGAGACACACGAAACTTCTATTTGCTTTAATGCAATTTCCAGATTAGCAAATTTATATCAATCGATTGAGCAGCAAAAGCAGTAATCGAATCATATGAACCAACTTGTGTATACTTGATTCTGATCCTCGGTCTTAGTTGGTTAATGAAAATTTTTTGATCATATTGTTTATATTGGATTTTCTCGTACTCTTTATGGGTGCTTTGTTGTAGGTTGTTATTAATTAAATGTTCTATTAAGATAATGTTTATTCTTTTATAACATAGAATTCATAATAATTTGCAAATCAAATATATAGATTTTTATGAGAAATATTCAAGAACAGGTGGTTGTAATGAGTTCTGGCATTCATTAGGAGGTGTTGCCTCAAAGATCTTGAAAGATCTGTTCAAATGCTCATCAAATTCTAAAATTGATGCCACATTTCCGCTTCTATAGCAATAATTTGGTGCGCTCCATACAGTTGCTAATGTATCGTTGAACATTAAGCTGTAACCATCCATCATCAATTGATGGGCTCTGCAAATAAAGGTAGTTTTGTTCTGTTCGTTAAATGCCTTTACAACATCTCCGCCGAAGAGATATCCAGCACCACGTGGGCTTGAGCTGTATCCTTCGATATTTTCAGGATCACTCCAAAGAAGATCGCAGTAAGCACCTTGATTTGGTGGCTCGATCTTCCTTTCGATCTGTCTAATGTCATCAATTAATTTTACATCCGGTGACAAACCTCCATGGACACAGAAAATCTGTCCGTCAATAAGTGCTGCAATCGGCAGGAAATCAAATAAATCTGTGCAAGCTTTCCAGATGTTTGCTGATCCGAATTTTCTAACGCACTCATCGTAGAAACCATATGCCTGTGTTGTTTGTCTTGCTTCGTGGTTTCCACGTAAAAGCGTTATGCGGTATGGGTACTTCACGAACAAGCAAAGCAAAAGTAAAAATGTTTCAACTGAATGATAACCACGATCGACATAATCACCCAAAAAGATGTAGTTTGTATCAGGGCATTCTCCTCCTACCCTGAAAAGTTCCTGCAAATCGAAGAATTGACCATGGATATCACCGCAGACTGTTATTGGCGAACTTAATTCTTTGATGTTACTTTCTGATTGTAGTATTTCGATGGCTTTGTCAAATAGAGGGAACAGGTCCTTTTCGTCGGGGACCTGGCAATTGTTTAAAGTCGAGATCAATCTATTGACATCTAGCATTGATCTCCTACTTTAAAAAATTTTTGTTGGTTTACAAATTTACAAACTGATATTTGTTGGATATCTTCCTCATCCGTTGCATAATCTGGAAATCATCAAAAGAAATAACAGTCCCCAGAATTGCCGCTTTTTACCTCGATCTGGGAGGATTTGGAAAATAAGTTGATCATTGACCGTTGGCACTATCATATCTACGATATATGGGTTACCACATATTGAAAGAAATAGATGTGGAGCTTCAATTTTTTGATACCATTCATCTTTTGAATTCGTAATTATTTGTTCGCAAAGATAATGCAGAGGAATAGTTTTAAATTGTGTGTTATAGCAAAAACTTGATTTAATTGCTTTTATCGCATATGAAGGTGGGTGACAACTATGAATTATTGGGTGAGTTACATATATTGCTGTGTTGTTGATATGCAGATGACTAGGTTCATAGTTGTATATCTACCAACATCAAAATAAATGATATATTTTATGTGATTTAATTCAGTCTCGATATATTGATATGTGATATTATACATTTAACTGCTACAAAATATATTAGTGGACATGCAATACAATATTCCATCTATTTTACTGATGTTGTTGATGAGGAAATCGAAAACGCTAGTCATGAATTTTTCAAGAATTATCCAAATTTTCTCCTGATTGGATATCATCTATATCATTTATCCGAAAATATAAGCATGCTTAGGTCCGCCCGAATCCAGCTTTAACATATAAGTATACCAATTAGCATGTTCAGAGATTTGTTAAGAAAATATAAATTTCTTCAATAAAAATATACTTTCTGTTATATTTTTAGTCAACACACTCGTGCATGATTTATGCATGAAGCAACTCCATGTTATAGCGATGAAAGAATCAATACGATTATACGATAATAATAATTGATAATTATCATTCATATTTTTGGGCTTATTTTCATGCACTAAGAATAATGTTTAAAGTAAAAAGATAAGATCATTGGTTGCCAATGAATTAAGGATATTGTGCTGGCTATCTATCTTTCCAATTCACAAATTTTTGACAATTTTTGAGCATCATCGATTTTTTGTATTCGTTTTCTGGCATCTTGATCGATTTAGCAAATGCATCATCATTATTTTAGTGAACTACATGCATTAGAAGATAAGAATGCTAAATAATGAAAGAAAGATGATAAATGATGCGTTCAAAAAATGATGTTCTGCCCACAATCATGAAACGCATCTTTTAAACTATTGGTATTACACAACACATCCTGAAATAGATATTTCCATGTTCAAGAATGGTAAAATACATTTTTTTGTCCTGGCATTTGAAATTCAGTTCCAAACAGCACGAATATAAAAAAATTTGAATAAATAAAGACGCAAATAGATTAGCTTTCATATAAACTTCATGCACAATTAATTAATTAAGTTAATGACAATTGCGAACATGCTCATTGCACTTACGCAGACATAGACATTATACTCCATTCAGCAAAATAGTCTAGGAAAAAACCTTTGTGAGAGAATTGTAAATCATCATAATAAACATGTAATGTTTGAGTATCGGTTAAAACAACGCAATGCCTTAAACACGCGATCACACACGAATGGAGAGATCACTCTGATCTCCATTGAGAAGTGTTTTAACTCTCAAATTCGGTTTTTAGCGACCAAAATTGGCGAAATTAGCATTATCATTATGTAAATGTTATAATAAACATATTTTAAAAAGTGGATAAGGTTAAAAGTCACGTTTTTTCACAATTTATTTGACACCGTTTACATTAATAAAATAGTATATATGATGCGAATTATTTTCCCATCGTTTTTATTTTTGAATACTTTATTTTTATTAATCAATAATTTCATCATATTCATTGTGAGGCTATGAGTATAAGTTGGTGTATCACATTGAAAACATGTTATATCTGCATGCATCTATGTATATTGTCGTCTCCGCAATGATTTCGTGTATTTATCAATTAAGATACTGAACAATTATTCAATTAGGAGCTTGTATTATGTATTATTTGTAATATGTTACTATGCTGTTGGCATGTGATATAATTATAATAAATATTGCTATTTACTCAATAATAAGCTGATATCAAATTGTTAACGAAAAATATGAAACGATATTATATATGTTTAACACTACAACTATGTATGGCATCACATAAGAGTTATATTTGCCCATAAATATTTGATCTGGTTCTGACCCCCAGAGTTGATACACTTCTCCATCTGGTTTTCTCAGTTTTTTCTTTAAAAATCGAGATTTTGATGAAAATAGACTTTAGACAATCACCAGCATCATATTTTATGTTCATTTTTTTGCACAAAAAATTGAGGGGAAAATGATCCCTCGCTAAATTTTAATAAAATCATTATGAAAGAAAACGAAGTAAAATCACTTACTTCGCTCAATTCGGTCGAGAAAACGGAAGAGCAGAAGCGCTTCGAGTCAAAGAACATTGCGCTCACACTCTTGAAGATGAGTGTCGGTCCATTGATGTTTAATAGCGGTATATCTTTTCACGATGCTGTAGATATGATGTTAATTTCTAAAGCACTCGGTGATGATGCTGTTGGCATTGTCGGATTTTCGTCACTCATCCGCTATTTGTCTGTTTGCGTCACAATCTTTTTCGCACAGTCGACAATCGCTAAAATTGCGGGCCTCATCGGTGCCGGCAAGAAGGAAGATGCAGGCCAGGTTATTACAGACTTGTTTAGAATCGCTTTTGTTGCAATGATTTTAGTATCTGTGATGTTTTACTTTGTTGCAATCCCAATGCTTAGCTTCATGGGATGCACAAGCGAAATGGCTGAGTCCGGTAGGCAGTATATAACGCCAATTCTGATTGGTATGCCATTCACTGCTTTATTCCAGCTCAGCTGTGGATTCATTCAGAGCCAGGGACGCTCCATCCTTTGCGGTATCTTGCAGTTTGCTGCTTTCGCTTTGAACTGCGGCTGCATCAGCCCAATCTTGCTCTTCGTTATCAAAGTCCCGATTAAGTACGCTGGTGTATCATTCGCTCTCTCTCAGAGTATTCCAGGCATCATTCTTACTATCCTCATCTTCTCAGGAAAGTTCAACATTCGCCCTGGATGGTCATTATTCCTCAAGAAAGTTTCCAAGGAAACACTCAACGCTCTCCTTCTCGGCACACCATTCATCCTCAACATCCTTGCTGGCGCCCTCCCACCAATGGTCCTCCTTCACTACATGATGAAGGCTGCTGTCTTTTCCGGCGAGGCTGACCGAATCCCGAATGCTTTCTCAGTCTTCCTCAAATTGCAAAGTGCTGTCAACTCCGTTTCAATCGGTATCAACCAGGGCCTCATGACAACAGGCAGCTACGCACGTGGAAGCGGAAACTATCCGAGATTGATTCAGTTATTTATTCGCGCAGTTATAATCACAGAATTATACCACTTGTGCTGGGTACCACTCATGCAGATTCACGGCGACTGGGTCGCAAGCATCTGGATGAGGGAGTCTGATCAGTTGGCATTCGCTAAAATCTTCTTGAGAATCCCATTCTATACAAACTGGCTGATTCCACTGAACGATTCTAGCGTCAACTTCCTCCTCGCTTCTGGGCGACCAATGATCGCTATGATCCCATCGCTTCTTCGTGGAACGATTGTTTTAATCGCTACCTTCGTTTTCTACTATACAGGAAAGACGAAGCCAATGCGTATGATGTACTCTTATAACTCACAGGATGTCATTGTTGTTATATTAGACATATTCCTTGTTATTTACAATTTGGTGCAATTGACAAAACTCTCAAGAAGAGACGAATATAATGTTCTCAATTAAGGCTTTTCTATATTAGACATATCTCCACTCTTTTTCTTGTCAACATTTTTTTATTTGCTTAATTTGTCGATTAATATTCCACTTTTATTCGTTCTTTATTTAACAAATTTTAAGGGCAGTTATTATTCGTCGTCGTTTGGATAATGATGAAAATTTTGCGATAAATCACTCATAAAACATACATTTGCGGGTGGAATTTTACTCAAATTATCTAAAAAAAGTTGGCCAATCATTTATACACAATTTTGGGCTCCATTTTTTTTCTCGTTGACCTTTTTGAGTTTTGCGATTTTTAACGAGTAAACCCCCTTCCTGGACGAATCTGATGAAACATTTACGTGCTTTTTGTGGGTGCTGATTCTAGTGATGCAATCTGTTTCATGATCTTAGCAAGGTATTACTTAATCATGATATGATTACAAACAGAAACCCATTACAAATCATTAATGGGCTTCTGTTATGAATCTCTTTGATGATTATA
>JALKBU010001290.1:0-13078 GCA_023091735.1 Trichomonas tenax | reverse complement strand
AATTCTTTATGTAAGAAATTATTTGCGAGAACAAACTGTTTATGTTCTTCGATTAATTTATTTATCTTGTTTGAAGCATCAAAAATTTGGATTGACATTTTCGCTTACTTTTAGATTTATTAAAAAATAAATTTTTAAAAATTAAACTTAATTTAAAACATTAAATTTTAAATCTTGACACATCCGTTAACTTAAAACATCAAATTTTAATCGTAAACACTAAAAAATAATTTTTGAATTTTCGAAGTCATAAAATCCTTACGCTTTCTTTTCTTAGTTAGTTAGTCATTAAACTTAATTTAAAACATTAAATTTTAAATCTTGACACATCCGTTAACTTAAAACATCAAATTTTAATTATCATTTATTCTCTCTTATATTTTCACATTTTCACATTTGAGACACTATTCAAAATTCAAAGCAAAATATTTTCGCGATTTCGATTTTAACCCTCTCAATTTTCTATACGTATTCAAAAACCCTCCGGAGGGTTCCCGGCGCTAAGCGTCAAAACACCTTTTTTCAAAACTTCCCCCACTAATCTCCAAAAATATAATTCATTTATGACTCATACATTAACCTATTCATGCGAACAGTTTCTGAAATACTTGATTTAAAGAAGGATGTTTTATTTCCGAAATCTCCAAAATGTTTCCTTATTTTGTCATTTTTGATATTCGACATTGGTCGCTGTTTATGCAAGAATAAAAAATTATTTTTTAAAATTAACTTGCAGCCTTGTGGGTTCAGGACATAGTCCGGAGCCCGTAATATTGAATCGTTTAGTTTGTCGGAAATTAAGCGTTAAATCCTTCAAAAATGGGGTCAATACATCATAAATGATTACATCGATGCATTTACAAATTTTGGCAACTAACCCCCAACATATACTACTCTGCTGACGTCATAGTTACCATCTCTTAATATTTTCATCAATTCATTGTTATTGAATCCTAAATATCTAATATCGTAAGCATTTATACTCATTTACAGAGCAATAAAAAAATAAAATTAAACATTAAGTTTTTTAAATCGTAAGAGTAAATACAGTTAATATGTCACAAGAAGCTTCCATTCTTACCCCTCACTTTTTTATAACAATAAATACTAATTCCATCTTCTTTGGGTTCATCTATGACTTTAATTTCTTTATCAGAAAGTTTTAGTCGTTTATGTTCATAATCTCCTTTTTGGAATCTCTTCCATGTTGTTATGTACACTTTACCATTATATTTAGATGTCATTTCTGAATTACAATTTTCATATTCAGATATTAATTCACAATTTTGTTTTCTAAATTGTTCTTTAACCCATTCAGGATTTAATCCATGTCCTAATCGTTGAGGTATGGTGTGGTTTTCATTTTCTTGATTTTTAATGATTTCCATAGACTTTTTGATGTATTTATTCATTAGCTCAGGTTGAATCGTTACCATCTATATATAGTTGCTTTTTTACTTATTAAAAAATTAAATAATAAAAAAATTAACTTAGTTTTTCCCCCACTATATATATTAGTTATTGTCCCCACTATATATAGTTACAAAAATTGGCAACCAACCCCCAATCATATACTACTAATCCATAGTGCGTGTTCAATTTTAAAACTCACTGAATTTTTTGTATGGTGCGTATAATTGATAGGTTGTACAGGCCAATAAGTTCTGAAAATGACCAGACACTTTCAATTTTTATATAGTCTACAAAGTGTGGGTACTCACAATTATACGCACTTAAGAATTTTGTGCTTCTTCAATTTTTTTGTTGCAAAATAGCTATATTGATTATGCTGCATTTAAGATATGTCAAAGCATTCAAATAAAAAATGTGACATTCAATTATGTTTTGGTGGATGATTTTACAGTAGTGGGTTTGGAAGGGGCAAAGCCCCTCCCAATAGAACTGAGAGTTCCGCAAAGCGGCACGCGTGGAAAATTTGCGTACTTTCATTAGGTATTGAGTAAAAAATAACATACTTTGTGTATAACTGCCGCATGCTTAATTTTACCATTAAATAGGCAATTTTAATTTTTCGATTTTCAAAAAAAAATTAGGAAAAATGAAATTCATTTTCATTAAAACAGACTAATTGGACTACTGATCATAGAAACAACATACAACGCTTAAATATTTCAACATGTCCAAAAAAGTGAAAAAATCATATTCATAAAATGAATTGATAAGATGTTTATAGATATGATTATAAAGGTAGAAGTATTTATTCAAAGAAAAAAAAACAAAATTTTATAAAAACATTATGAATGAAATCTTAGATAGAGATATTGATAGTTTTATATCTGTAATTGAACCGAACTACTGTTGTAAATTACACGGATTTCTATAAATATGCATAAATCATCGTTAAATATGGAGATAATCGGATCTCAAAAACCCTCTGTAGCAGCCCTTAGTAAATTTGTGAGTGACCAGTAGAATGTTAGTGGCAGCTTTGTGTAGAAGATGGAGCCAAAAAATCGGCAAAAATTTTGTGGTACAAATTTCGAACTTTAACATGTAGGTTTCAAGACGGATTCCGACGCCAGATACTCTTGTAGAAAGTCACTGGTAACACCAAGGCTAGAAACCAACATCTTAGCAATGACTTTAGTCCAGAGCACCTAAATAGGTTCTTTGATAAATTTGCTGAGTTACATTTTTGATTGTGCCATATAGAAAAGTCTAGTTTTGAATCCTCACCTAGACACCAAAACTAAACAACGACCGATGCCAAAAAGTGACTTTTTAAATAACGTACATTCTGCCACACAAAGAAAAAAAAACAACTTTTAATGAGATAATTATCAGGCAAATATAATCTGTACACAAAGGAAAGCATGGATTTGGGAAAATCAGTTCAGAAACTTCATAACAAAGAACCTTATCCTTATCAAAGAAAAAGTAAAAAAAAAAACAGAAATGGGCTGTTTCGGTAGCAAAGAAGAGACAGCTGACAGATTTATTTGCACGAACAACTCCAACCATAATATGCAGTACCCGAACAACAGGGTTGTGAATAGCAAATACACAATATTTACATTCTTGCCTAAAATTCTTTGGGCTCACCTTCGTAGATTTATGAATCTTTACTTTATTATCATTGGTGTCCTCCAGCTGTGGAATGCTGTTACTCCTGTTAACCCATTCACGACGTGGCTTCCAATTATATTAATTTTCGCCGTTGCATTCGTTAGAGAAGGCATTGATGATGTCCAACAGCACAAAGAGGATAAAAAAACGAACGAAAGATTATACTCAATCATCAGAGATCAGAGGCAACTCACAGTCCAATCTCAAGAAATCGTGCCCGGCGATATCTTAATTCTGAACAGGAATGCTGAGTGCCCGTGCGATATCTGCTTGCTCTACTCATCAAATGCTGATGGAAAATGCTGCATCGAGACTGCAAACTTGGATGGAGAAACAAATCTCAAGGAAAGATATACATTACCGCAAACTCAACAGTTCGGTACAGAAGGACTCAGGACATCAAAGATCTACATTCGCTGTGCTCCTCCAAATCCTGACTTATACAATTTCGATTCGAGTATTTACATTGAAGACCCAGATTCAGAATGCTTCCCAGTTAGCGAAAATCAGCTTATTCAACAGGGCGTTTTCTTGAGGAACGTTGAGAGCGTTTACGGTGTTGTTTGTTATACAGGACTTCAAACAAAGCTTGGATTGAATGCTCAAGCGCCGCCGATTAAGTGGACTGAAATCGAAAAGATCCTCAACAAAGTTTCCATTGGTATTTTCATTGCACAAATTTTGCTCGCAATTCTTACAGGATCGCTCGGAAACGTTTACAAGAAGAAGTTAATGAAGTCAGAAACATATTTGTTCCTTGATAAGGATTATCCAATTGGTAAGAAGGCAGATTTCATTATTTTATACATTAGATGTTATCTTCTCACTTCAATCATGATTCCTGTCTCACTCAAAGTTACTCTCGATATCTGTAAGTACGTTTATGCTGTCTGGATCAGGAATGATCGCAAGATTTGCTACGTTGATAGGAATGAAAAGATGATCCAGCGCTGCCTTGTTAACAACACATCAGTTATTGAGGACCTTGGCGCAATCCAGTATGTTTTCACAGATAAAACAGGTACTCTTACAGAAAATCAAATGCGTCTTACAAAGATCACTGTTGGACAGGATTACTATGGTCACAACGGATCAGCTGATAACATCCTTGAAGACAACACCCTCACAGATAAGATTAACAATGAAGATCCAGAAGTTATCTTATCAATTGTTTGCTTATCTGTGTGCCACACACTTAAGATCATCGACACACCATCCGGCATCGTTTTCGAAGGTGTTTCACCAGAAGAAGTTTCATTCCTTGAAGCTATCAATAAGCTTGGTCTTAACATCCAACAGATTAAGGACGTCATCAAGATTTCATCAACGAAGTACCCAATTCAGCCACTCACATTCAGAGTCGTTGAGACACTTCCATTCTCATTCACACGCAGGAGAATGTCTGTTATTGTTCAGAATGCAACAACAAATTCATACTTCTTGTTCATGAAGGGTGCTCACGAAAAGATTGTTGAGCATTGCACAGCTACATATCAAAATTATGAAAGCCAAGTTGATACATTCTCTTCTCTTGGTCTTCGTGTTATGGCACTTTCAATGCGCGAACTTACCGAAGACGAAGTTAAGATATTCCAGACAGATCTTAATGCTGCCCGCCAGAACCATGAAAACAGACAAGCAGCTGTTGAAGCTGTCTTTGACAAATTTGAAGCTGGTCAGAGATTGATTGGTATCACAGGCATTGAGGACTCCCTTCAAGATGGAGTTCCGCTTACAATCGAAATGCTCAGAGATGCAGGCATCAAGGTTTGGATGGTCACAGGAGATTTAATGAACACAGCTGTCAAGATCGCAAGATCAACACGCTTGATTTCCAATGACGGTGAACTCATCAAGCTTTCAACAAAGGATTTAGGCATTGATTCTGCAACACTCTTAAAGAGAGTATCTGATCATGTCAAAATGATTTCACATCCATTCTATCTTGTCCTTGAAGGTAATGCACCGTGCACACAAGAATTCCTCGGTCCACTTAGAAAGGAGTTCGCAGAACTTGCTTCACAAGCACGATCTGTTATCTGCGCTCGTACAATGCCAAAGCAAAAAGCTTTATACGTCGAAGCTATCAAATCACTTGGTAACGTTACATGCGCTGTCGGTGATGGTGGTAACGATGTTACAATGCTCAGATCTGCACACATTGGTATTGGTATCATTGGTAAGGAAGGTCGCCAAGCTGCAGTCGCCGCTGATTTCGCAGTCTCTCAGTTCTCTTACATCCAACGTCTTATTTTGATTCATGGTCGTTACTCTGCATACAGAACATCATGGCTTTCTCAATTCTGCTTGTACAAGTCCATCCTTCTTGCTCTCATTCAGGTTGCCTACATGCATCACAACGGATTCTCTGCAGCCAGCTTCTTGAATGACTTCAACCTCATGTGCTACAACGCTATCTTTACAATTCTTCCAGTTATCTTCTTCTTGTTCGATAAGGATGTCGAAGAGTCAACTATTTACCTTCATCCATTCGTGTACACAGATACACGCAAGCGCCAGTTCATCAACGTCAGAACAATCTTCTGGTGGATCATCAGATCAATCTATCAGGCCATTGTTATTGTTGTCATCACATTCAACTTCTACAATGTCGATCATATCAATCCACTTGATGGAACACCTTCCAACCTCGGCGAAGCACAACAGGTTGTCTACTCTTCACTCATTCTCACAGTCATTATCACAACAACAATCGATACTCAGAATTGGACATCACTCAACTTAATCTTTATCTGGGGTAACTGGATTCTCTACCTTGCCGCTGCAGTCCTTGCAAATATGATTTCTCAGATATCCATCACAAGAGAGATGTATCTTGTTATGTTCAGAACACTTGCTGATCCTGTCTCATGGTTTGCTATTGTCACAATGAGTGGTATTGCTACTGTCCCTGTTATGTTCATCCAGTCACTCTTCGCTACATACCTTCCAACTAGATCACAGTCCCTGCGATTCAACGAAATTGCAATTCAGTGCGAGTACCAGCCTGTTTATCTCGTCAAACTTGACGGAAAGGACTCAAAGTTCGTTGTTGGAAGTTTGTACGAAGCTCCACCAGAGACTGTCTGGGACAAATCGCACAATATATGGTCCCCATTGTTAACACTTCTCGGCTGTTGGAAATAAGTTTGGCAATGTCATTTATTAGTTTTATTTTTCTTCGTTAAAAGTTTTATATTATATCGGATTGCCTTAACACTGGGCACTTTTAATTGCAATTGCAGAAACCATATATGATTTTTATCATAAAAAAAACTAATTATGTAGATAGATAGAATAAGATTGATTAGTTTCATATCGCAATGTAAAACAAATCTTAATAGTCTTGAGTTGCATTTGAATTGTTTCATATATTGAATCAGCATAATGTACATATTCAACGAGAAATAAAAATATTTTCCTTGAGATTTTTTCCAAAAAGCAAAATGAATATCTCATGATGACAATTAGTGAGTGAAGCAATATAAAAGTATCAATGGATGAATAAATACAAACATTTAACATGTCAATGCATCTTTAGTAATTTTCATTTATAAATTGACAATTGTCATGTAAAATTTGAAATGGCAAGTAAAAATTTTTACATGTCATTTATTAATTCGAAACGAAGGGGCATTAAAAAGGAGGGGGATATTAAAAAGTGCCAAAAATGAATTTCCTTCTTTTTTCACTTTCTCGCTCCACGATCTATTTCCAGGACACATTCGATGCCAAGGAGTTAGAGGGATGGAAGCTCCCCCGCCACATTAAGTATGGAATCGTTCTTGGCAAATGGGGACAATCTTCTGGTGAATATTTCGGAAATGAGCAGAAATGGAGGGGAATTGACACATTAATTAACCACAGAAACTATATTATGTACCACAACTTCTCTCAAATGATGAATACTGAAAAATCAGACTTAGTTATTCAATATACAGTTCGCCTGAATTCTAATCAAGATTGCTCAGGAAATCACATCAAAATATTGACAAATGATGTCAATGTTACATCTTTCGGACCTGAAACACCTTTCGCTATAAAATTCGGACCTGAAATCTGCGGTCCTTCGTATAAACGCACGCATTTCGTTATCGGATACGAAGGAAAGACATACGAAAACAAGAGACCGATTGGTTTTGTCCGCGATCAATTCTCACACGCTTACACACTCGTTATTTACAAAAACAATTCATATCACATCGATATTGATGGTGTTGCAATGGATGAAGGCACTTTGGAGGAGCGCTATGATATCCCTGCACGCGAAAAAACAGCAGATTGGGATGATCGTGAATTTCTGATCGATGAAAATGAAAAGAAGCCAGATGATTGGCCTCAGGAGTTCATTGAGGTAGAGGAGGAAGTTGAGAAAGAGGTAGAAAAGGAAGAAATCGTTGAAGAAGAGATTGAAGATGATTCTAACAACGAAGAACAGCAAAGCAACGAAGAGAAACCTAAGAAGATGAAGAAAATTCAAGTTAAGAAGATGGTTAAAACAATCGAAAAATCAACTGTTAAGAAGACAGTTAAAAACCCAGAATACAAGGAATGGGAGCCAACGAAGGTTCCAAATCCAAACTATAATGGAACGTGGAATCCACCAATCTTCGGACATTGGAGGAATCTCAATACATGGGGCATCGAAATTAAGCAATCTATTGCTGGAAGCCATTTCGATAACTTCCTTGTTACAGATGATGAAAAAGAAGCACAGAGGATTCTCCACGAGAACTTTTTGAGGTTCAGATTGCAAGAAGCAAGAGCCTTCGACAGAGGAGGCAGTGGTGGTAACTCTGAAGGTGGTTCTGATGCAACTGAAGAATCAGTTAAAGATTATAGAGGTGCATTGAACTCACAGAGGAGAAATTATGGACATTCAATAGATAAGTCTCAGTTTGATACATTGTAAATCTTAATTTATATGGTTTTTAAATTTGTTGATTTCATAAAAAAACTACAAATTTTAAACAAAAATCAAACAAATAAAGTTATTTTTGCGGTTCAACAAATTCTAAAACTTGCTGAGGTTCAGGAATGAATACATCGCAAGCTTCAATTTCTTGATCAAGCATTTCATCAAATTGCGATGGAGCTCTCATCAATGTGAGATTCTCAGGGTTAATATCAACTGGTTCAGGAATCTCTGGAACAGCAAGTATATGATTAAACGGTGCTGATATTGGTGGAGCGACACTGATTAGTTCTTCATTGAAGTGGACAACAAGATTGTTTCCTCCTAACACTGATGATGTGAAATAAGATGTGTTTGGATCGAAGCCTTCATTGATTGCAATAGATAATTCGCAGCTGTTGTTAGCAAGAATTAATCCATTGTTTGGTGTGACGGTGAACTTTCCATGCGAGTCTTTGATGCTCCAGTTGGCCCAAACAAGAGATTTGTTCAAAAGAACAACCTTCAGTTCTTTCTCATTGTTGTATTTAATAACAGGAGGATCAAGTGATAGCTTTGGCTTAGATATTATTTGCATCTCTTCATATTTTTCTTCAATGATGTTTTTCAATTCATCAATGCGATCACTGTTTTTGATTGGAACTATGATCTTGAAGTTTCCTAAAACAGGGCGATGATCAGAGAACCTTGATTTCAATGATCTATAACAAACACACTCTACTGGGAACGGATAATTCAAAGCTGGTTTCTTAACACCAAAATTGCAGTCGGTGATGAAGTTATCTTTATCTTTTTGATAGAAACATTTCCAAACATCAGAATCGAAGTTCAAGACATCATATCCACCAACTGCGAGCTTTGGAGGGGATTTCTTATATAAAATGCGGTCTGTGTATGAAGGAACTCTTCTTTTCTGTGATGTATCATAAACATCAGAGTCGTTGTCGAATTTATATGTTGGATTGAAGTGAATTTCAGCTTCCGTTAGTGTGCTGAGCACAGGGTCTTTCTGCTGAAGGACTCTAAGTTGATCATTAGCGAGAAGCTGCTCATGAAGATTATCTCTTGCAAAATTAACAGCAGTTTCGTATGGAAGTGTGACTCTGAAGTTCAAATCTCCTGCAAAAAATATATAATCATATGTTTCACCAATGGTATCAAAGATTTGATGCACCTGATCTATTCTCGCGTCATTGTTTTGAGTATGTGCTTCAAGATGACATGAAACAACCATAATTTTTGCTTCACCAATGATAATAGGAATAAGCACCGCAGCTTTATTTGCGAGAATTCCTGCAACACCAAGTTTCATGTTTTGCGTTGGCCCCACTGTATAAGGATAAGCAAATGATTTGCGAACGAGGACTGCAATATAAACAGTTCCAACAGTTTCCATGCAAGCAAGTTCATATTCTTGATTATCGCCGATTTCTGGAGAAGAAGTGATGATTTCGGTCCACACAGCTCTGTGGTTAGTGGATCCGGTCACCAGATACTTCACTGACATTTCTATCTCTTCAATCGCGATAATTACGAAATCTGCTGATGCTGATGGCAAAGAAAAGACTCTCTCAAATTCTTCTTTGGTTTCGACACTAGGAATACTGCCTGCAACATTCCACGTGAGAATTGAGAATCTAATTTGTTTTGGTGAAAGATAAAATTGTGAATTTTGCTTTATACTGAATTTTTCCCACAAAGATCGCGCGGTTTTAGATAACGTAATCGGAGAAAGTACCGATGATTCAGCCATTTCATTGGAATTCGGTGAAAATTTGAGTTCTTTAAATTCTAATGTTCGAAGAAATGCAGTATTTTCTTGTTCAAACTTATCAATAGCGTCATTTATCAAAATTGAGCATTTTCCAATATGTGAAACCATAAGTTCCAGTTGCAACATATCGGTATATTTAAATTTCGCATTAATTCCATCATATCTCGAGAATTCTAATGTCAAAACGTCAT
The DNA here is from genome assembly GCA_023091735.1 of Trichomonas tenax. Lineage (NCBI taxonomy): Eukaryota > Parabasalia > Trichomonadida > Trichomonadidae > Trichomonas > Trichomonas tenax. The sequence continues at coordinate 3,111 of JALKBU010001290.1, read as the reverse complement.
CTTTTGCTGTCACTGAGATCTCTGCAGACAAAGGAATGAAACAAAAAGATTTCGAATTTATATCTTCGATTATTAAGAAAGAACTCGCAATATCATCCTTGATGTTGACGCGCAATGAATACATTTTGTTGTTGTTTAGCGATTTAGCTGTTGAAGAAATCCAAACATTTGTTTTTTCAATTGCTGCTCGCATTTATTTTTTTTTTTCTCAGTAAAAATGATTTATGAAATAATCATTTTTTCAATTCTGAACAAAATTTTATCACTAAAAGCGAATTATTCATTAAATTTCTCTTAATTTCAAACTTGGCAAAATTTCATTCCTTGAATCATTTTTTACATTTGTAATTTGCATTGTGATAACTCTTAAGTTATTTAATTGATTACCACATTTTGAACCAATACTTAAGCAGTCTATCTTCAGGGAACCAAGAAGTTTATGGCCTTCTCGTGCCAAATGGCTCCTGATTCCTCGAAAATAGAGTCATTTGCCTTCTGATGCAAATTAACGAAATTAAAATCTACAGCGAACTATGTCTTATTTATAAATATTTATGGAGCGAGGAAGTATTTTTGAAATATTATACAATTTTTTTTTCATTGAGCTCTGCTAATTTTGGACTCGAGGATGTTAATTTGAGAGGTTTACATTAAAAATGACGATTGAGAGATATACGTATACAACAATATCATGCTCAAAGAAGTGTAAAATAAACAATATCTTGTTGGGTATAATAAAGAGTCACGAAAAGTGACATGTTTGCATGTGTTTAAATTCTTACACCATTGTTGGGTATAATAAAGAGTCACTATAAGTGAAGTGTTTACATGGCAAATGTATTTTATTTTGACATGTAAAATTGGTTTATTTATAAAGTATACATTTGCTAATTATTTATAAGTTCAATTAAACTTGTTATAGCATCTGCAAATCTTATTAGAGAATCTATCAAGCTTGTTAAAGAGTCTATTAAGCTTGTTATAGATCATTTCAAGCTTGTTAGAGCGTCTATCAAGCTTGATAGAACACCCTTTGTTAAAATGGCATACTTTACATGTCAAAACATATTTATAACTGCCATGTAAACAGGTCGCTTTTTAGTGACTCTTTATTATCCCTTACATGAAATAGATATCAAGCTGTTTTTGAACGAACAGTGCTATTTTCTCCAGATAAAAGTGCTATTGCATTAAAATGAAATAATACTAAATGAGATTGATTGATTCAATATTTAAATGTGTGAATGTTAATTTTTTCATAATTTCTTGACAATGCTGTTGACATTGGACGAAGAAACATAAGCAATATTACTTATGAGGGATATCACATATGTGATTAAAAGCAAAACGACTTTAATGTCGACTCTTTTTGGACTTTGGAAAAAAAGTTGGAGATTGGGGATTTTTTATTGATAAATAAACATAATTTTAATCAAGTAAACAATGATGTGATATGCAAAAGTCACTAATTAAGCAGAATCAGGACAAATTCAATCATACCCGAGTTAGATTTTCTCTGATTCTTAAATTTACATTTACAACGATCGAAATTTAATTGTAATATCCTCACATATCCACAACATGAAATCAAAATATAATAAACACCATCTTAAGAATCTGACAATGATAGGAGTTGAAAATTGGTATTAAAAGTTCATGTCATATTTGAAGTTTGCCGGTTGATTCACACTCGTTAAAAATAATATAGTGTTTCATAAATAATCTTAAATTTTGGCGGTGTTATGAATAAAAAGTGTCATAATGCTCAATTCTTATCCAAATAAAAGAATATGTTTAACCAATCTATATATACAAATTATTTGATAAATGAACTGATTTCTTAGAGGTCAAAACTTGACTTGCACTAGCACCCCACTGTATCCAATTAATTGGATTGTTAGTAAATGTATGATAGTGAGAAACAGCAGAGTCAGTTCTAGCGCTGAATTTACGGAAGTGTGGAGGCATATTTTCGGCTGATATCTGGAAGCTACGACCCCGGATACCTTAATGAGGAGCACTATCCTGTTTAGGGTCAGTATCAAAAACTTGGGATATATAGATAGACCCAACATGATAGCATCTTTCGATAGTCAAACGTACTTCTGTAATTAAATTATTCACAAGTTGTGAAATCCACAGTATTTACCTTATTACTTGGCTCAGTATATACATTAGTGAATTTGTTTGTAGTCGCTTCATAAGTCTTAAAAGCTTCGGCAGCATCCTGTTTTGATTCCATTTGCTGCTTTAAATCATTAACATCAAAATCTCTTATAAATATTGTATTTCTTATAAAGTCTAATATATGTCCACCCACACCAGCTTGTTCACAAGCATATACAAAACAATTATCCTTTGTCATTAATTTTGATGTTCTCTTATCTAATATATTAAATATTTGATAACGTTCTAAATTAATTGGTAATTTATAAATATATTTCCAAAACTCACCAGATCAATTATTATAAGATCTCTTATTAATTTTAGAATTCCAAAATGCTTCAACTGCTTGTTTATTTCCAGATGCTTCTAAAGTTTCTAATACTAGTTTTTCATCACTATTAAGTTTATTTGATTTCCTAATTTCACCATTGGTTTTATTTTTAATATTATTATTACGAATATCATTAATAGATAAATTAGGATATGTTGTTAAATCAAACATTTTAATACTAGATAGTTCAGCAATCTTATCTAAGAATGTATCGTAATGTTTTTCAATTATATCAGAACTATTTTCTTCGTTATTATTAATAAAGTTATTATCACGTTTCTGATTTAATAATATACTAATGTTATTAACATTTAATGTTGTTGCTTCTAATTTATTATCTATCTCATAAACAATTAACCATTTCTGTGAAGTATTTAAATTTAACTTTTTAAGTAATTTAACAAATACATCTTTAATGTTGTTGTTTAAGAATATTTTTTTCATTTTCATTATAATTTTTAATATTAAATTCGATTACTCGGTTATTTGGCGTCACTGAATTTTCTACGCCTACTCAAACATCTCGATTTTTCTCCGCCAGTATGAATATTTAAGGTCTAATTTTGGTGGCAAATGAAAAATTTTCCCATCTAAAATGCTGTGGATATATAAAG
>JALKBU010001289.1:0-13081 GCA_023091735.1 Trichomonas tenax | reverse complement strand
AAAAATAAATTATTTTAAAAACTGATTAGATTTTATAAAGTCATAATTTTTAAAATAAAATTAACGTTAGTTTTGTAAGTAATTCAAAAATTTATTTTCTATATAGGGGGGAACCTAACTTGTAAAATTAATTCTGTCGTAAATATATTTAAAAGGATGTTAGCAATAGACGCGGCGAAGCCGTGGCTAGTGCGAACATCCCATTACTAACTAAAATTATTTTTAAAAAACTGAATAAATTTTATAGTCATTAGTTTCGAAATCAATTTTAACGTTAATTTGTAAGAAATTCAAAAATTTATTCTCTATATGGGGGACCCTAACTTGTACTAATAACTCTGATGTGTAAATATATATAAAAAGATGTTCGCAGAGCCGTGGCGAAGTCACGGGGAATGCGAGCATCTTATAACTAACTAATGATTCTAGAATTAATATTAAAGGCAGTTCAAAAGCAATCAAAGTTCGCCAAGATTTCAAGGATGTCACTCTCCTTCTTATCCTCCTCCATTTTCCTTTCCTTCCTTCATTTTATTTTTACTTTCTTGCTCGAAATCATCAAATATCTAAAATTAAAAAAAAATTAGCGATGTAATTCATATACAGCAACTCATTATATGTGACATCTGTAAAAATTAGTCATTTATTACGCTTTAATAATAAATAAAATTTATTCGAATCTTTTTTTTTGTTGTTGTATAACCCTAACATGTTATCGCAGCTTGTTGAATTGCAATATTTTTGATGTTTGATAGCTTATTTTTATGAAGATTACAAAAAATACGAAGAAATAAGATATTTGACAGTTGATATGTTGTATTCGCTTTAAATTTAGCATACCTGCTGAGAGTATCTCATTTTGGGTGATGGGAGGTGGATTTTGAAGTGAAAATAACATCTCCGAAATCTTGAATTGAATTTTTAATGAATAAAGTAAGCTTTGTGATAATTCGTAAAGCGTCTAGTTTCTTTGGGGAGAGGAGATGATTTCATGTGATTTTTCGAGAAAAATTCAAAATGAAGGATAATCTTACGAGTACAGGTAGCGATTAATCAAAGTACTGACTAACCCGTGAAACTTGTCAACAAAGACCGATTAATTGATGAGTTTATGTGATTCCATCTCATTTTTGTCTGCTTAAAAAATGATATTGTTTACAAGAACCTTATAGAACTTAATTGAATAGTGTGTCTCTTACATGTCAAAGGTGTGTCCACTTTTCAACTGTTTTCATTGAATATGTGTCCCTTACATGTCAGAAGTGTCCAAAAGTCACTTTTATATGTGTCCTAGCTTTACAAAACCCTGCAATTTTTTTGGAGAAACTCCTATTTTTAGTCACTTTTTGATATTATTTTGAATAAATTTGTGATCGAATTTTAGTGGATATATGTAATCTGCGTGTATTATATTGATGAATGGCTGATTTATTTTTGACTTTTTAGACTTTTCGGATCAGATTTCAAGAAAAACAAAAAGAGCACAAAAATTGAGTACTAGGACATAATTTTTCCTTTAGGACACTTCTACGAGGACACAAGCAAATGCGCAGTAGAAAAACGGATTAATTCCCCTCCAGATTTCAGGGTTAGGGGCTTCAACCTTATAAACTACACAATTGGTTGGACTTTATATTTTGCGGGCACTATAAAATGAAAAAATCTATAAATTATTTTTGAGGGGGATAATTCTATCGCAATTAAAATCGTCCACTTTTTGAAATATGGTGTTAATTACAATCTATGCTATGAATTCAACAGAATTATGAAGCTAGTTTTCCGATGAATTTTACATTTTTTTGAGACATACGTATATTTTTGAAAATCTTTTCAAATCCAGTTTTTTTCGAAATGTCATAAAATACTGTACAATGATATGTCAACTTTTTTGTTTTGACCACTTTTGAAAGGGCTCATTCAATTATATCATTCCACCAATTTAATTATATGATGTATATCAACAAATATAAATTATTTCATAGTAATAATTGAGCATCTCAAAAATTGAAAACATATTGTAACGATCGCGTACTCAATTTTGTTTCTAGTACAACCGGCCAAATCCACTCAGCATAAGACATGTATTAATATTTTACCTTAAAATATTTTCCCCACAATCTACATTATTTGATATTTAGAACCCATGCATTCACACTATTTAAAATATGCAATTTGACCATTTAAACTCTACTTGACATGTAACAATTGGAATTTTGCATTATTTGTTATTAAACACAAGATTATATTGATGATTATTTTCAATTCATTCTTTTTTCTTTTAAGAAATCTTGTATTTTCAAACCCATTAACCGGTGATGTGCATGATTAATATTCTAAAAAACTACTTTCAAAAAATCATCTCTCAATTATTTGTTTGTGAAAACAAAATCTCCTTTTTTGAAATTTGGTGAAATATCGAGTATCTTGTCGGTGTGCATTACAATATCATCACTTTTACAATTTTTTTGATTCTGCTTTTTTGACATGATGAATCATTGAATTTTTTTTCCTAAGAATGAAGGAAATTTACCTACTACCTATATAATGGCATATTTCAAATTTTCAAAACGTACTCTCCCTCAAAATATTATATTTTTTTTTCATATGACATACGAAATGGGCGATAATTTTAAGTATTTTCCTGATAACATGCTGAGCAGCGGCCTGGGTCAGCAGGGGCACCAGCAGCCTGATAAATTGCAGCAGTCTCAAGTTTATTATAACCATAACCAGATGTTATCACCGCAAACTAATCAACCAAACGACGATCAACAGTCTTTCACGTATGCGCAGTCGATGAATAGAAATATGAATCAACAGAGATTTGAACTTCCTGAATTAGTATCTTATTCGTTTAATAGCTTTGATTGGGATAGAATGAAGAGTCATGTTCCGAGATCCTTCGATATCCTTCAGAGAGGAAATCTCCCATCTATTATCACGAGAAACAACAATGTTGTGCTAGAAACTATTGATTATAATCAAATTGTCCAAGTTTAATGTAACCCTTATGTTTATGCGTTGTAATGAATAGTAAATCATCCGTGTTTTTTATTCGATGTTTATTATGATTTATTTATCAAAACTAACTTCTTATGTACCGAATCACCAAATTTACCAAAGCCATCTTTTAATGTATGCGGACAATCGACTTTCCTGTTTCAAGCCACATCAAATTTATTCCTCAAAAAGAGGTTGTTCGTATTTGCATGTTTTGTTAATTTGCCTGATGCAAGTCATATTATTGTTGTCAGATGTCGTTTCTCAAAGCGGTACAAAAGAAGAATTTTTGGAATTTTTTCCTACACCCATTAATCGTAATTGCATCGATGCAAATATGCTCAAATCGAAAAGAGAACATCAACACATCAATAAATACAAGCAATGATCACTTATTGTGAATTTCATCGATATTTCTTCCTTTAGCCACATTTCAGAAGTTTTTGTGAAGAGCTATGTGTTTTTTGTGTCGATATGCACGAAAAACCATGTTTGCAGAAACATAATCAGATTTTTTTCTGATATCACAGAGTTTTGGACCTTGCTGATGACTTCTGACAATTAATCTTGGATAAAACTATATTTGGTGACATTATACATATAATGATCTGGGATATTTCCTATGATCTCCATTATTAAGGATAGATATCAGATGAAAAGTGAATATTAAAAAATCTGCCTTTCACACTATTAATGCAGCATATACAGATAATGGCTAAGCGATTAATTTAGGAGAACATGATCAATTATGTTATAAAACAATGGTTATTATCAGAATCTCAAAAATATACCTTTTCAGCTCTTGGCTCTCATAGATATTCACCAACTATAAAAGTAAAATCATATGCTATTGATTAAATGAGCAGATAAGTAATATATGATTCAAAAAATATATTTCAATCTGATTATATGAAATACAAATTAGATCCATAGCTCTTCAGTATGTCGACATGGATGCAATACATACAACTGGAGTTCTTTTAAATTAAATTGAAAAATATTCAAAGCTTGTTTTAAATCAACATTATTTTAATACTCAAAAGCTATCCAAGTTTAATTTCATTTCTCGAGTTGATAAATCATGGAAATGATGTTTGATTCAATATATTCAACAATTTAGTAATTCATTAAATCTGAATATATAAAATTTCGTTCCTACTTAAGTGCATTAAATTTGTTAAGAGATGAACATTGATTTGGAAAAACGTATTTTCTTGATTTTATATTCATTGATTAGAGTCTTATAGACACAGGCATAAGATACAATTGAAAATTTATACGAAACAACAGATATTCAACACCAAAAAATGATTTATATTTTTGATTAATCTTGTATTTATTAGAAATGCAATATTGGACTATGAAATATGATGTTCCTGGAAGAGTATTGTAAGATTACTAATAGCATGTTGTATAAAACAAGCAATATTTTTATTCTATTTTATTACTTCTTCAAATCGCCATAAGATTGAAAATCCATTAAGATGTTATATATAAATATTATGTAAATAACAAAATTAAGCTTTAGTCCAGTACGCTATAAAAATTTTTTTTGTGTCAGTTATTATTAATTTTTTCAAAATAAATTATGCAAGAACAACAGAAATTTACGCGTCCTCCGTCGTCACGCCAGCCCTCAGGCATGCGTCCTCCAAGCTCCCGCTCACGCATTGGAGGTGACGCTGGCTTATTCAATCAGAGAATCGTTACAGCGAATAAAACAACAGAAGTGCAAGGTTTGCCTTCCGCCCACAAGACGACAGGCACCAGGCAGGTTGCTGACAACAAGTACTACATCGGTATTCTTCGTAAACGAACAAATGAAATAGTCGCTGAAATTGAGCGGCTCGTTGCTGAGAATGAAGAGAGAAGGAGGGGACAGGCAATCTCTGTCTCGCTGCAGCAGGAAGTTAACGACCTCAGGGGTCAAATCGCACAGCAAGAAGCGGAACTTGCAGATTATAACGTACTCGCTGATCGTTTATCTAACAAAGTCACTGCGGACGAAATGCAACAGACACTTAACGAACTCGCGAAATCGAACTCACAACTCGAAAAGGAAGCGGACAGACTTTATCGTGAAAGAAAAGATCTCGACGCGATTGTTACTGATCAGGAGAACCAGGTCCAGGAGATGCAACGCGGAGCGGGATCCCCGCAACTCCAGGAAATGGTGAAGGAAACAGAAGCTTTGGAGGAGCAATGCAGACAATTGAGGGGAAAAACAGGTGATCTTCAAGGAAAGAGCCGTGAGGAGCTCTTGCAGATGGTTAAAGACGCTACTTCAAAGATCGGAGACATCGACAAAGCAATACAGGACGAGATGAAGAGTTTACAATTTGTTCAAAGGCAAATCAAGGACTTCGAGTCGCGTGAGGCAGATCAAAACACAGAAAGAGGCAAGAAGTACTTAGTTCTTCTTCAACGTGAGAAAGACATGAATAACTTCATCAAAAACTATCCAACAAACCTCGAAAGCGCACAACAGGAGCTTGCACAGGCCCAGAAGCGCGTTATCGATATTCTCAACACAACATCACGCGATCTCGAAACTCTTGATAAATTACCATCGCTTGAGAACTACCACCAGCTCCAAGCTGACCTCGAGTACAAGGCAAGACAGATGACAGATGCGCAGGCCACAGCGCAGGCTCTTCAGGCCGAAGTCGAACAACGTCGTCGTGAGTTGGAAGATCTCCAGAATGTCGATGAGAAAATCCAACAGGAAGAGATCCTCATCGAGAAGCAGATAAAGAAGATGAACATGGAGCTCCCGAACTTCATGGACGTCGAATCCATCAGACAGGAAGGCGAACTCAGGAAGCAGCAGAAAGAGGCAGAAAGGGACTCGTTAAAGACCCAGTACAAGAATATCAGAAAGGCAACAAATGCTCTCGCGACTATTTACAACGAGGCCAAGGCGGCATTGAGATCCAACGAAGCACAGACAAAATTACATCAGTACGAGAAGGATTTGCAGGCGAAGGCTCAGGAAAGTGCCGAAATCATAGAGCATATTGAGCAGGAGCGTCGCAAGACTAATTATGCAATGGTGAAACGCCAGGCTTTGGCTATTGTTAGTGAGATTAACCAGGGTCTTTAATTTCTATTATAAAGGAATTGATTTTTATAATATTTTTAATAACTAAAAAACTATTTGTTAAATCACTTCTACTCCTCGAATCTCAACTATCTCTAAATCAATTTCTATAGAAATGAATAAAGATTATTATCAAATTTAAATTATGAATAAAACTCAAAACCAATTTGATAATATAATAGAAATATAACTTTTATAAACTTTTAAAATGTTATTTTATCTATAATATGATCAGATTAGAGAGATTTGATGATAAAATCGATAATTTTATGATAAATAGTGAATAAATAAGGAAAAATGATTGTGTAAAGGAAAAATGGCAAAATAGTTTTTTATTTTTATAGTTTTTATATCACATGTCATTAAATTTTAAGTTAAAAAATGGAAGATTTAGTATCATTAAACCTCAAACTGCAGTCAACACCACAGCCTCTGACACCACAAGAGAGGGAAACTCTGACGAAAATCCAAAAAGCGCTTAAAGGAAGTGACAAAAAGAATTCTAGCGACATTAAGCCAATGGAAAGGCCAAAATTCCAGTGGATAGAGAGAGCAGAAACCTTCAAATTCACAACCGAAGGAACACAAACAACGACAGAATACGAGACAACCAATCAAATAATTGTAGACAAAAATTCGCTCGATGGAGTCAACTCATTATCAGCTGCAGTTTCAATGGCACGCGAAAACACGACGATCGTAGTCATGAAAGGCATTTACACTGAAAATATAATTTCTGACAAAAATTTGCATTTAATTGGACAAGAAGGAGCTAAGATATTAAATTCACACATCGAAGTTAAGTCTGGCATTTTGACAATGAAAGGTTTTCAATTAAAATCAGATTCTGATATGATTACGATCAAAGATGGAACGTTTGCGATCCGCGATTGTCAAATAGACTGCTTTTCCATTAAATATGCAATCAATGCTGAGCCAAACACATCTTTGGAAGTACATAATTGCACATTTACCGCAAATAGAGCGATTGATGCCGCTTCCGGTACTATTCTCACATTAAATTCGACGTTCATTACAGGAAACATCAGATTTTTCAAGACTGACGCAACATTAAGTCATTGCAAATTAAATTATCCAAACGGAATTTGCGTTGAAGCTACATCGACAAATATAAAGGTAGACAGGTGCTTGATCCAAGAATGCCGTGATGTCGCATTTTCATTGAGAGAACATTCATCGGTTTTCGTCGAAACAACCGAAATATCGAAGATCAATGGCGCCGGAATTCTTCTGCACGGATTATCAAGGATGACAGCCAAAAACATCAGAATCCTTCAATGCGAGAAAGCAGGCTTGATTATCACTCACGGAGCAGCGGCAGAAATCAATGGCTCTGTTATTTCTGATTGCGGACTTTCTGGTGCTGAAGTTTTGTTCAATGCGGCATTGGCACTCAACGAAACGTGGATATCAGATGTCAAAGGCAGCTGTGTTCTTCTCGATGGCCGCGCTCAGACACAAGCAACACGCTGCGTCATCACTGGTGCCAGTGGACATGGCGTTGAAGCAGGCAATGGTTCCATTGTTAGACTGAAAGACTCGCAAGTCAGCAACTGCAACAGAACAGGCGTTCTTGCTTCATCATCAAATCTCGCAGCACAGATGTGCGAATTTACAGAGAACAAAGAAGCCTGCATCTTCGGTGAAGACGCTTTGATTGAGCTCACGAACTGCGCCATTGTTAAAAGCAAAAGCGACGGCATTGTCACAGAAGCAGGATGCACACTTAACATCAACTCTTGCTATCTCTCTGAATGCGTTGGCTATCACATCCTTTCTCGCAATCCAAAGGATACAAAGATTGTCGAATCCACGTTCACCGAGGCCATCTACAACGAGCACTTCGAGTCAACAACAATCCAAGAGATTTTGGCTGACAAGAAGCATTCAAGCTCGTACATGATTTACGGTGGATTGACATTCAATAACGCGGATATGGTCATCATCGACTCCTGCTACATGTGCAGGAACATGGTTCAGATGTTCAAAGTCAAGAACGGAATCATCAGATCGTCAAACATTTCACACGCTATTTCTAAGATGCAACTAAAACCTGCGAGAACATTCGAAATCTGCGATGATAGCTCTGTCACTGTTGAATCATCGACAATCTCAAAGACAGATATCAAAGTACACCATGCAAAACTCGCTCTTCGTAAGTGTTTCATCACGCAATCAAACAACTTCGCGCTTCAAGGATCGAACAACTCAGAGTTGATCATTGAAAACAACGAATTCACATTCTGCACGCAAATCGCTGTCATCAAGGATAACTCTAAGCTCATCTTCTCATACAACAACGTCAAGAACGTCATCAGATCGAAGAACGCCGCTAAAGCAGGTGAAACAACAACACTCAATGATGTTAAGTTGATGAGAATGAAAGCGATTAACGTCAAAGAATTCTCAACAGGAACAATCGAAGGAAACTTCATTTCCGGTGACTACGACTACGCCATTTATATCGATGGACAGTCTAAGGTCGACTGCCTGACAAACCAAGTGCAGTCCGGTATGAAGTCTGGAATTCTTTATGCGGGAATGAGTTACGGAAGATGCGAAGAAAACGAGTTCTCAGGTAAATCAAAGACAGTCGAATATCTTCACGGATATACACCACAGCCTCTTAATTAATTTTATGTTGTAAAGAAATCTTTTTATTTTTTGTTTCATTTTCATTTCATTTTTAGATTTTGAAAAAATAATGTTTTTTCTCTTTTTTTCGATTTTGTTTTCAGACATCAATTTCTACAATATCAACATAAATTCACAAAATTTAATTAATGCTTTAAATCTTAAGTCTCGAAATTTCAACAAAAATATCGAAATATCAAATTTTAAGCAAAAATCAATTTTAGATTTGATTATTTCACAGAAGTTGAGCCAAAATATTGATTTAGCTACAGAATTTCCTAAAATATCAAAGAGAAACGAATATACGAAACCGATCTCTATAAATGTTGCGAATACAATATTCTGTTACTGCTCATCATCAAATCCAGGTGGAGCAGTTTACGTGAATAACAGAGATTCATCTTTAACACTTCGAAGAATAATATTTCTAAGATGTTCATCAAGAAATTCACAAACAATAAATGAGAGATTCGAAGCAAGTGGCGGAGCACTATTTTCGTTTTCTTCAACAGCTTCTATTTCTTATTCATGCTTTGATTCATGTAATTCAAACAAAATCGGACTTGCTTTTTATTCTCAGGTTGTTAACAACAATACACATGTTTTCAACTACTCCACTATAACTAGATCATTCTCAACAATTGGAAAATTTACGTTTTGCATGGATTCTGGAACTTCTCAAGTTTTTGGCCTCAATTCAACGAGAAACAAAGCTTTAACAGCATCATCAGGTGGATTTGGATCTGATCCACTTCCCGACACAGCACAGCTTCGATTTTCTCAATTCGATCGAAATTCAGGAAGATCGATCATTTTTATTCAATTAATCAGTGAACCAGAGTATTATTCACATTCCTGCAACTTTTTGAACAATTCCCTTCAATCTGACCATTTGGCTGTTTTGTGTTGCTCTTCTGGAATAACAATTAAGAAATTTTTGTTCATTGACAATCCTGCAACACAGATATACTCTTTACACGAAATAACGCTGATATCCTGCGCCACTGATCAGCCTTCGTTTGCAAAAATCAAATTTAATTTGATCAATTGTAAAATGAATGAATTGGAGGCAAATCCAGCGAACCTTAACTTCATGGAAGTGTGCTGAATTCATATTTTATATGAGAGAACCCCATTTCCCTTTATATAAATTGATGAAATAAAAATAGTTTGTTTATTTATTAAATTCGGGACTATATTCGATGTACTATTGGCATGGAAGGTTTTTTTAAATGAGTTTCTGTGGAATATTGTAAATTAGGAAATGAAGGAATATTTTTTTGTGGAGTTGACGAAATGTGCTATAGAGAACCCATAGAACAGGCAGTACATATGTATGTGTGAATGTAGTTCATCACTTGCGATGAAAAGTAAACATTATTTCCAAAATGTTTTAGATGAAAGCAGTCGTAGATTGGGATTGAGAAAGCACGTAATGGACATTTGAAGGAATGAAAATCGCATGTTTAGGATTAAAAAAAAACAAATAACAATGGAAAAAAATTAGACTGGATTAGGGCATTGCTGAACAATGAGTGAGCTCCTGTCTTGGCTAATCAATGGAGAGTATCTCAGCTTCGGCAGAGACTGCTGTCCGGTGAACGATCTTCTATTGTTACTCTTGATGATCTCGTCAACAGTCGCTCTGCGTTTCCTTGGTACAGCGTACAAGCCGGAGTTGAAATGTTTGCAGAAGCACAGTGGTGTCCTATCAGAATTGTTATCAAGATATCTGAAAGAAGTGTTTGCTTTGGAGAACTGGTCCTGTGCTGGGAAGATACATGTGGAGATTGCCAATCCCGTGATTTCGAGAACACCACTTGAGTTTTTGACCTGTTTAGAATAATTACTTGTTGAGAAGACAGTTAATACTAAAGAGCCCAAATTCTGCTGTATGGCGTTGACGCACTGGTGCGATCTAATGATTTTCGATAAATTGTTGGATTGCAAGAATGTTTGTGCGGCGATTGCTCCGAAAAGGCAGCCATATCCACGGTAGTTCTTCACGTATGTGATTTTCATGTCTCCAGGATCACTCCAGAGAATATCGGGCAAGAAGGAGCGAACATTTTTATCCGATAAACTGAAAATTGGTCTCTTGACCTCTGCAATCTCATCGACGTGCCTCAATGAAGGGCTGAGGCCTCCGTGAACAAGGAAATACGAGTCATTGAGGATTGCTGCCAAAGGCAAATATGCGAAGCATTCGTTGAAGGCTTTGTAAACAGCTTCATCGTACTCATTAAGGACTTGGTTCTTGAATCCGTATATTGTATTTAAGTCTTCAAACTCATGATTTCCACGAATCATGTAAACGTTATCCGGATACGATATCTTTAGAGAGAAGAGCAGAGTAACGACTTCGATGCTGAACTCACCTCTATCTACGTAATCGCCCAGAAATACGTAGTTCCTTTTTGGTGGCATTCCACAGCAAGCGAACACTCTGAGAAGATCTCTCAAGTTGCCATGTAAATCGCCAACAATGATGAAGTCACCGTAAAGCCTATAAAGTGATGGCTCCGTATGCAAGAAGTTTTGAGTAATTGAAATCAAGCTCAGCAAGTCTTCAGGCTTCAGGCGTGGTATGTCCATGTTCCATTCCCCCTGGTTAATTGGATCAGCGGCGGAAATTAATGGTGTATATGCATTTAGAACAGTTTGTGCAATCATCAATTTTTTAAACTCTTTAAAAACTGACGCAACTATGCAAAAAATTCTATGTGAAGCTTTTAAAAATTTTTATTTTAAAACATTATTATTTAATGTATAGATACAAAATCAAATTTGAAACATTAACAAATTTCAATGAATAAGTTTTCGATTTTTGGTAATTATATTTTATACTATAAAAATAGTATATTAGAATAATTGCTGTTAATAATAAATATGGCCCCGGATATAGAAAATTCAGGGACAATGCCAATATTAGAGGCCATATTTATTCTCTTGGTGGTAGAATCAATATTTTTGGATATTTTGCTTATCTACATGAAGTTAGATGTGCTAAAAATTGAAGAAATTTCTGAAGATTATCGGTGACCATTCCTTCGTAATTTTTTTTTATTTTCAATTTTACGATTTTTGGGATATATTCGTATTTGTTTATGGGCAATTTTAATTTGTTGGCAAATATTTTATGTTAAGACACAACTCTATCTTTTGGCTATGGCCTTTTGTGGCCTTTCAAAGTATGTTTTTCATGGGAGAATGACTTTATTTTAGATATTTTAGAATCTTCAAATATGTACCAAAATCTGAATTTAGACCTTTTTCATGGCCATTTTAGGTCATAGTGACTATATCTATGTAGTCATTTTTTGCCAATTTACAGGTTTGGCCGAAAATCATTCTTAAATTGGGTTTCAAAATTGGCAAATTGACCAAAAAAAAGTTGAAAAATATGAAATATACAATTGTTATACTGACATACATCGATGAAGCAAAAAACACTTTTTAAGTTGCTCGGTTAAAATTCTTATTATATTTTAACTATTTAAATATTTAACATTATAGAAATCATTTATTTTAGATTGATTTTCTGAATACATAATAAATTCGTTAAAACAATTAAATCACACATTATTTCTATTGCTATCAGTTATTTTAGACGATTTCGTTATGGGTATACCCCGAAATGAGTCATAGAGACAGTGTTTTCATTATCCTATTCGATACTCTTTACAGTTTGGGTTCCGAAAACTTCACTTGAATATTTATGTCATGTAAATAATATTTCTGACACGTAAATTAATAATTTTGACTTCATTATTTCATCATCTTCAGGGTGCAATATAACTGATATGTAAACTTCTGAAAAAATCTGACGCCTAAAAATATGAGGTTTGATTTTCTCGGTCATTTCTTGAGATTTCCTGGAGGTCGTCGTTCATTATATACCTCCATAATGTAGTGAAATTCCCTGTATTGTTTTCAGGAAAATCCTTTAATGATTGGCCAATTTGGAAAATGTATTTTTTTTTTTGGGACTGGGACAAAATAGAACAACGTGCTTTTCTGACATGTAACTTATTTTGATATGTAAAGTCAGGATGTCAAAATAAAGGAAAGTGACATGTTTGTGCGGGAAAAATGGAAAAGTGTCAATATGTTGAAATGGATTGAACTCAATGTTGGAATCCAAAGAAGACTTCATTATGAGTAGTTGTGGCCTCATAGTGAAGGATAACCTGGTGATATAGCAGAGATGCATCCAGATGCCTATTCAACAGAAGCGTGATTCGATGCATGGCGAGGTCGGCCTGAGACTTCCAAAGCCCTCGAGTGGCCAAACCAGGCCCTAACAAGAACCCACTTATTGATTCA
>JALKBU010001288.1:0-13088 GCA_023091735.1 Trichomonas tenax | reverse complement strand
ATTTGAATCAATAATACACATAAAAATATCATATGCTGCATAGTAGCGCATACATTTATGCTGGAAATCGTATATTTTTGGACGATTTGTAATGCAAACAATGATTTGATAGATATATAGACTGTGCAACTTATACCACTGGATAGACAACTATCAATATGTACATGAAAGTACTTTCAAATCGAAAAAATATTGATCAAATAAAAAGTTATGAAGGTCGCGGGACTACACCGCAGAAGGAAAAATGTTGCCTGATATTTCAAGTTTGAGAACTTATATTGTGCAAAAATATATTGAGAAGAAATAGCAAATGACTTTTGCAACTGATATAATAGTTGGTTTCATATGAAATAATGCATTTTCGAAAAATGATGTGCCAAACACGACATGTAATTTTGATAATTGACGCGTAATGCTGACAAAAGTCACTTTTTATGACAATAATTGATAGAAAATTCATAACAATATAAAAACAATCAGCTATCAGGTAGATAATTAGAAACCAAAATATGGAGAAATCTAAAAATTTGTCATGTAAAGTAAATTAAATTGAGTGTTGTCATAAAAATTTTCAAATTTCAATGACGAGGCGAAATATATCCAAGGAGGAGAGTGTCGAGGACTACTTGGACAAGAAAACCCTTCAATCAGCGCAATCCTTCGATGCGACGATGTTCAAGCGCAGTGGCACAATAAGAACAAGAAATTACTGATAATGTTTACGAAAAGGGAAAATGTCCACGAAATGATTGACATATTGCAGACTTCCAAGGATTTCCTGACTGATAGGCACATCCTGGGATTGTTTATTTCCCCAAATATACTCATTTTGCAACAAGTAATTGAAGATGTTAGTTTAGCGGAGCATTTAATCGAAACGCTAGACAAACATCATTCAATCCACAGATACGTTATAGGAATCATTATGCAAATTTTATTGAAAGCGTTCGATACATGGCCAATCGAATTAATGGAAATTTTCATCAGTTCTAACAAAATTTATCCGATACTAACAAACTCACTGCAGTTCTCTGCTGTGTTTCATTTCGCTTCGAGGTTCGTTCCTCGTTTCGATCACGATATCACATTCATTTGGGTTGTTTTCGCTTTACTAATGGATGAGCATGGGACAGGACAAGCAATACCGCATGATGTCAATCAAAATGTCGCTAAAAACGCACGATTACCGAGATTAAATCCAACGCAAAGATGGAAAGCCCTTGAAGTTCTTTGTATCTACTTTAATGAATTTGGAAACATATCGGAACTCTACTACCTTGTTAGCAAAGCTCTTCCACTTATGCTTCAAGATGCATCTGATGATCAGGAACGAGCAATCGTTTTAAGGTTGGGATTGAACATAGAGCCCAATGAAGCATTTGGTTATTGTGTTCTTTCCGTGGTCAATTGTTTCAAATCTTCAGATATTTTGCTTCAATATTCATTATTATACATCGCAGCGTGGAATGTTATGATTGGCAACAAATCGATCGAATTTTTCGTTTACAGGCTATTGAAGCGCCCACCAAACAACTTCGTACTCATTGCTTGTGCCGCAATGATTCGCAAAGTTTTAGAAGTCGACAGATCGAACACTGAACTTACTTCGACACTTATACAGATCATTGATAATGCTTTTCAAACGAATCCATTGATGAAATCCAACAATATGCAAGCTTTCAGAACAGAGTTGTCAATAGCCGCAAGTGGTGCTGAACCGATTCCAACTGAAGAGCTTGCAAAAGGACAGAAACCAATTCCAAAGATCAATCCAGAATCACCAAGGACAGGAAAACCACTTTTCCTCAGAGCAAGTTTGTTCTCAGACGAAAAGAGGCCTGAGAAATATCCGCCAATCATAATTCCTGTTACACCTCCAAGGCCAATCGAAGATTAAATCTCTTTAGTCAGCATCAACGATGACGATGAAGAAGAGACAGAATACGAGTACATTGAAGAAGATGAAGTCGAGAAATCTCCGCAAAAAGTCCGTACACCTAAGAAAGCATCTCCTGAAAAGAAGGTTCATTCATCACCAGAACTTGTTCCAATGGAATTGGATGACAAAGAAGATGAAGAAGAAAAGAAGAATGATGCTAAAACAAAGACTCCGTCACCTCAAAAACGTCGTATTCATTCACCAAAGAAGTCTCCTGGAAAGCCGAAGGATCTACTTCTGCAGTTAGATCTCGAGAATATCGATGAAGTTCCTGTTGCAAAGCCAAAGCCAGTTATGCACAGAAGAGTTTTGATCATCGAAATTCCCGAAAACCCGCAAAATTATTCATGGCGTCAATACTTGTCATCGAAAGACCTGAAGTTGCACCACCTCAGGTAAACAAGCTTGTTATCTCCCAAACACCAAGAGTGCTCTGCAATTTCGATGATACTCGAAACATCGAAGAAGAGAAGATACAACTCGATAACGAAGAGTTTATAGAAGAAATCATTTCTTTCTGATTTTAATTATGTTTGAGTTTGTTTATTAGTTAAACACCTATTTATAGTTTTCACCGCAAACATATTTTCACAGGGACAGACAATAATCATATTTGCGAAATCAAAAAAAAAAAAAAAAAAAAACAAATTCAGACTCAATGCATTTGAGAATCATGTCAAGGATAGATATACATAAATATGCATAGGATATGCTATAAACAATACCATGAAAATTAGTTGTTGCCGCAGTGGATGGTGAAATAACATTCATTTTTGTGCTTCGAGAAATTTATTGAAAAAGCAAGTTTCGAAAGACTTAACAAATGCAATAAATACTTAAATATCAGCAATATTTACTATCTATGCTTAATAAAATATGCCTATAAAATCGAACAGCAAATTTTCCAAATTCATTATAGAGTTCCTTAATTTGAAACAGTATACATCGAGATACCGATTCATTGCTAATCACATTCTCCCCATCTTCTTTTGGATCTAATTAGATATTAGCGTAGATCCAGTTTGAGCCTGTCGTAAGTTGTCGAATAATCGAGTGTTTATTAAAGACAATGGACTACATAGTCTTTGGATTTTGCTTAATTGATCAAATGTCTTTACAAACATACTGAGAAAGCAGTCAAATAACAAAATCCAATAGAATGACTTCCGAGATTATGGCTATTTACAGTGTTAATTAATGTAATTCGCTTTTTCTCATGTTGTATATGATGTTCATAGGGACTACAGAGGAAAACCCAAGCTATTCGAAGATCGAAAATATAATTTCTCTGAAGCAAATAATAATATGGTAACCCTATATTTGCAAACATATCCTTAACATAATGGAATCGATTCTGCTTGTAGTTATAAATATTGATAGGTTTCAATCTAATAATAATGTTTCTATTCAATTTCATGCCTAAGAACAAATTACACAGGTCCATTGAATGATATCTTAATGAAATATTATAATATCGAATCATATTTTCAAATCGTCTTCTGAAACTAGATTTCGTGAAATGGTTCATTTCAATGATCTTCAGTTATATCTATGGTACTACTTTTGGTCGGCTCATTCACGTCCTTGTTTTGGAAAATTTATTATGATAGCTGTTTGACAAGTAACATTTTCCTGTCATGTAAATAAAATGTCATATTTTAGTTCTCCAAATAATGCAGTTTAAAGTTGGTCAGGGGAATTGCTCAGTGATACACCGCGTATGCGCTATTGTTCATGTTATGGCTCAGTTATCGAATGATGGCTCTAAAGAAAATATTGTCAAAAGAAAAATTCGATCAAATTTAACACTTTTATTGTCAAAAATAATTTAACGATCTTTAAATTTGGCAAAATCGTTCGTATTAAACAATGCTCTGACAGTGGAATTCATTGTTGTCAAAGAAAAACTAGTTGAACAAAGATAAATAACCAAGAAAAAATGGATAATTCAAAAATTTATCAAAAATTTTTACTTTCCTTGAATGTTACTGAGTCTTTTGAAGTAGGAAATTTTGAGTAAACGGTTTTACAGAAACCAAAACTCTAAAATTATAATATAAACATGTTTATGAGCACGATGGCAAAATATTTTATATTCTTTCAATTTTTCTAAAAATTTTTAAAAAGGGAGAAAATAGCTATAACAACAGTTTTCATATCATTTAACAAATGTGACATCACAATTTAATTTGTCTGAATTTTTAAATCATGTGAGCGGTCTTTTAAGAAAACCTAAGAAGCTCTTTCTTGAATTTGTCTATTTCTCCATTCACTTTTTCACACAATAAAACCTCTTTTCTCGTTATATATAAGGCGCGGGGAGATGAAATGAAAGTTAGCGTACTCTCAAAATTGAGAGCTTTATTGAATCATATCACTTCTAAAATATGCTTAAGTTTGGAGAGGTATTTTCCCGTCAAAAGCATGTTGTCCCAGTCGATGGCAACGCCGCCGCCGCTTATGTCGGCTACGCCTTCACTGAGACAGCTTTCGGCTATCCAATCACCCCATCAACAACAGCTTTCGAAATGATCGAACAATGGGCTAACAAAGATCACAAGAAGAACATTTACGGACAAGTTCCTACATGCATCCAGTTGGAGCATGAAGGCGGTGTCGCTGGCTCACTCCACGGTGGCTCTGTTGCTGGTGCTGTCGCATCAACATTCACATCATCTCAGGGTTTGCTCCTTATGTTGCCGAACATCATCAAGATGAGATTCGCTCAGGTCCCGACTGTCATCCACATCGCTTCCCGTGCTCTCATTTCATCAATTGGTACAATCGAGTGCGATCACTCCGATGTTATGGCGGCCAGATTTTGCGGCGCTAACATGCTCTCATCTGCTTCCAACCAGGACTGTCACGATCTTGCTGCCGTCGCTCACATTTCTGCCATGAAGGCAATGATCCCATTCCTTCACTTCTATGATGGCTTCAGAACATCCCACCAGATCACAAACGTCGAACTCCTCGAGTACGACGAACTTAAGCCACTCATCCCACAGAAGGAGCTCGAAGAATTCCGCGATCGTGCTTTCAACCCGAACCACCCATCCCTTCGTATGCTTGCTATCGATTCTTCATTCCACTTCCAGGCAGACACAGCTGCTTCATACCGCTATCAGAAGGTCCCGGAAATTGTCCAGCAGTCTATGGATGAAGTCTCCAAGATCACAGGACGCACACTCCACCTCTTCGACTACTACGGTCACCCAGAGGCAGAGTCCGTTATCGTTGTCATGGGCTCCACAGCTCAGAACATCCAGGAAGCTGTCGATTACTGCAATGCCAATGGTGCCAAGTACGGTGTTGTCACAGTTAGACTCTTCCGTCCATTCTCACCACAGCACCTCATCAAGGCTATCCCGAAGACAGCCAAGGTCATCACAGTCTTAGACCGTGTTAACGAACCAGGCGCCTTCTCACAGCCACTTCACCTTGATGTCTGCACAGGCTTCCAGGTCCTCGGCGACAGACGCCCAGTCCTTGGCGGCATGTTCGGTATCGGTGGCCGCGAACTCACACCATCCCAGGCTGCTGAAGTCTTCAGGAACTCCCTTTCCGAGAAGCCACGCAACCTCTTCCGCATTGGTATCGTCGATGACCTCATGCACACAAGCCTTCCAGTTCCAGAGGAAATCGACATGGTTCCAGAGGGCACAAAGCAGTGCATCTTCTGGGGCCTTGGTTCCGATGGTACAGTCGGCTCCAACAAGGAATCCATCAAGATCATCTGCAAGGAGACACCACTCTACGGCCAGGGCTTCTTCACATACGATGCCAAGAAGTCTGGTGGTCTCACACGCTCTCACCTCCGCTTCGGCAAGCGGCCAATCCGTGCTAACTATGCCATCAAGCAGGCTGACTACATTGGTGTCCACTGCATCAACTTCCCACGCGTCTATCCAGTCGCTAAGGAGTTGAAGAACGGCGGTATCTTCGTCTTCAACTGCCCAGCCCACAACACTAAGGAGCTCGAGCACTACATTCCAAAGGCTACACTCCGCCAGCTCTACGACAAGAAAGCTAAGATCTACTGCATTGATGCTACAAAGATCTCCATCGATTGCGGCATCCCAGGACGTATTAACCTCATCATGCAGACAGCATTCTTCTACCTTTCTGGCGTTCTTGAGACAAACCACGCCATCAAGGTTTCCAAGGACTCTGTCGAGGAGCAGTACGGCCACGCCGGCGAGAGAGTTGTCAAGGCTAACATCAAGGCTATTGACTCCTCCATCGAGAACCTCATCAAGATCGAGGCATCCGATGAGTGGGGCTCATTCGACCCAACACCAATCTCCAGATTCGCGAACGCTGATGCTCCAGAGCTCATGAAGAAGGCAATCTTCCCAATCTTCGAGCTCAAGGGTAACGAGATGAAGCCATCTGACCTTCTCTCAATCACAGCTCGTATCCCACGCGATGGACTCGGCTCCTCCAAGTACGAGAAGCGTGGCATTGCTACAAACATCCCAGTTTGGGACGCTGACAAGTGCATCCAGTGCAACACATGCACTTACTCATGCGCTCACGCTGTTATCCGTCCGCAGCTCATGAAGGCTGGCACAGGACCAAAGGGTGTCAAGGTTCTCAAGTCCAAGAAGTTCAAGGGCTACGACTTCGCTATCACAGTCTCCGCTCACGACTGCCTTTCCTGCGAGGTTTGCATCCAGAAGTGTCCAACAAAGGCTCTCTCCTTCCCACTTGCCACAGAGGAAGTTGTCAAGCAGGCTTCCGACCTCTTCGACAAGTTCAAGGTTCTTCCAGACATCGATGCTCTCCGCGATGCAGATCCTGAGCTCAATGAGTCTCTCGAGAAGAAGAAGTGGACAGCCGATGGCTCTCAGTACTACAAGCCACTCCTCGAGTTCTCTGGTGCTTGCGCTGGTTGCCACGAGACACTCTACGCCAAGATGCTCACACAGCTCTTCGGCCCACGTCTCATGATCGCCAACGCTACAGGCTGCTCTATCGTTTGGTCTGGCTCCTTCCCATCCCAGCCATGGACATACAACTCCCGTGGCCAGGGTCCAACATGGGGCAACTCCCTCTTCGAAGACAACGCCGAATTTGGTCTCGGTATCGCTGCTGCTGTTGCTCATCGCCGTCTTGAGCTTAAGGGCATGGTTGAGTCCTTCCTTAAGCAGGGCAAGAAGGCCGATCCAGCTATCATCAAGCTCTTCAACGAGTGGCTTGAGAACTACAACAACGGTGAGAAGTCACTTCCACTCTCCAACACAATCCAGGACATCTTCAAGACAGTCAAGACAGACGATCCCCTCTTCACAGAGATCCTCAAGCGCTATGACCTCTTCGTCAAGCCATCCGTCTGGATCGTCGGTGGTGATGGTTGGGCTAACGATATCGGCTTCGCTGGTCTCGATCACGTCGTTGCTACTGGTGCTGATGTCAACTGCCTCGTCTACGATAACGAGTCATACGCCAACACAGGCTTCCAGACATCCAAGGCTACACCACGTGGCTCCGTCATGAAGTTCGCTGCTACAGGTAAGGACAAGCCAAAGAAGGATCTTGCTGGCATGTTCCTTCAGTATCCAGATGTCTACGTCGCTTCCTGCGTCATCGGCGCCAACGCCGGCCAGGTCATTAAGGCTATGAAGGAGGCTGATGAGCATAAGGGCACATCATTCATCGACTGCTACTGCCCATGCATTGGCCACGGTGTCCGTCCATCAATGAAAAACGGCCATACACAGGCTAAGCTTGCTGTCGAATCCGGCTACTGGCCAATCTTCCGCCGCCAGCCGGGCAAGAAGCTCACACTCGACAACCCAGCCATGAAGAAGGAGAAGCTTGCTGACTTCCTCAAGCGTGAGTCTCGTTATGAGTCACTCAGAAAGATGGATCCAAAGAGACAGGCTTACCTTCAGGAGCTCCTGGCGAAGGATATTGATCAGCGCTGGCAGAGACTCCAGGATTTAACTAAGTAAATGAATAGGGTTTAAGTTATTTTTGACAAAAATTGGGTGCAATTTTTTCAACATCTATATGATTTGAAACTGACAGCGTCTTTGGAAATTGGCTGTTCGATTTTCTGACCTAATAATGCTTTTTATAAAGTAATTGAAAAATATTGAAAGTTGTTTTTTTTTGATAATATTCAAAATCCATTTTGAAATCATGTTTAAAAAGATGAAATTAATGATAATTTTTCGAAATGTATTCGAATTTCAAACTTCGAAACAAATTTTGCTATAACATATTTAGTGAAAAGTGATTCCATAACATTGAATATCCCAAAAATAACAAAATCGAAATATTCAATAAACGTATGCGCCAAAATCTAGAAAATGAGAGCTTCCGAACCAAAGAAACAGGTTCGCGACGTCCATTTCGGAAATCCAAAGCAGATTCTGTTCGACAACGATGGTGCAAACATTTATTCGCTCGGATCGAACGACGGAACGATTTTTAGACTCGTAAAAGATGATTTCGCATCAGATCCAATTCAAATCCTTCAAGAACACATTCAGGACCAAATAAATGCGATGTGCTTCACAAATGACAAAGAAAATTTACTCATTGCCGTTAAAAATCAGTTGAAATTAGTAAAAAATCTCTCAAATATCAACGGAATATCAAATTTATACACGGAAGAGGATTCCGACATCATAGGCATCGTCCAGGACTCTCAAAATGGCCACATTCTCATTAACACGGAAACACGTGTAACGATTTTACAGAGTAATGGAAGGAAACTGTCTACCTTAATGGACAGTTTAGACCCTATAACGTGGACAGGAATCGGTCCTCAAACACATTCCATTGTTATAGCAACAGCTTCGAATTTATTTATTTATGCAGACGAAAAGACAACAGAAGCATCGATAAAAAGACTTGAAACAGGATCTCCGAACCCAGTTTTTGCACCATCATCGGATTTGCTCGTTGCAAATCCACTAAGAAGTGGAGTTGTTAATATATATAATCTAACAGATAATACAGAGTCAGCGATCATCATAACGAAACACACATCACCTATAACACATATAGCAGTAACAAAATCATCGTCAATCGTCTCTGCTGACAGAAACGGAAACATTTTTATTTCGAAGTATGACAGAAATGTTTTGAAGTTTGGAGCCACTGCTCCAGCTCCACAGCCTATTGCTGTTGACGTATCGCTCAACTATGGATCATCTGCACTTTGCTGCATCGCGACAGGCGGTGGCGCAGTCATTTGCGGAGATGAAAATGGTTCTGAGATATTTTGGAACAATGTTGTTCGTGCAGAATCAAAATGGAAGCCAGTGTTAACAGAAGATAAACCAAAGAAAGCAACTACGACAAAGAAAAACACAGTTCAAAAGAAAGTTAATATTATGGAAGCTTTAACAAAGAAAACAGATTCTAAAAAGAAAAATGAAGACGATGATGATGTTTCTCTCTCAGATGAAGAACCAGAGAGAGCTAAGAAGCCAATCCTTGATCCAATAAAGCCCAAGGCGAAAGCAAAACCAAAGAAGAAGAAACATGATGAATATAGTGACGAAGAAGCGTTAATCAAGCCTCCTAAAAATGAGCTTAATTTCCTTTCAGATGAAGATGATGCTGAAGCGGAAAAACCAGAAGTCAAAGAAGGTCAAGTCATTACTGCATCAGACTTCCTCGAAGAAGAAAGCGAAACATCAAGTGGCCACGAAATTGATGAAGTCGATGAAGATGGAAATTATATCGAAAAACAATCAGAAAGCTTATCAGATAATGCAGTTCCTGATGAGAAAGCAGAAGAAGATACAACAGATTCAGACGCCAGTGATGCTACAGAAGAGATAGCAATGACATTCCAGTTCATGCCAAACAACTGCATCCACTTTAGCACGAACAGAAGATACATGTCATGGAACATGCACGCAGCTGTTTTCTTGCGTGTGCAGAGCGACAGCGTAGAAGAATACATCGATATACACCCAGTGAAGAAAGGCACAATACCAGAAAACCACTACACAAACGTTCACAAGTTTACGATTGCCACTTGCGACAAATATGGATTCATGGCTGCTTCGCCGCATGTTCTTGAGTATCGCCCGCACACATCGTGGTCGCAGGACGCAATTACAACAATGGACGTTAACAAGGAAGAGATCCGCGTGATTTCATGCGGCAAAGAATGGTTTGCAATCGGCACAGATTCGAATACAGTTAGAATGTTCAAGTCATCGGGCCTTGAAATGGGAGCATTCTCTTTCCCGCATCAAATCATAACAATGGTTGGCCACGAGAACTTATTAATCATTGTTCACGGAAGCGAGCTTATGTATGAGTTGATTGATATCAACGAAAGGAAAACAATCGCAAGTGGTGAGATTCCAGGCGATCAGCCTCTTAAGTGGATTGGATTCTCAGAAGAAGGATCTCCAATGATTCTTGATGGAAGCATGGTTGTTCACATGCTTGTTTCAGACTTCAGTAATTCATGGGTCCCTGTTTCAGACTTGAAGACGTACTCCGATGAAGTTATTGTCTCTTTCTGGATGGTTGGCGCTAGCAACAATATGATTTACGTTTGCCCAATGAAGCATATGAAGACACCACCAACATCCAGAATTCCTAAGACAAGAGAGTTCCAGATCGCGCCGCTTTCTGTTGGTTTCACATCTCAAACGTTCTTGCAAGCGAAGATGGATACGCATACGCCTCAGGAAGTTAGAGAAAACGCAGCAGATATTGAACTCATGCGCTTGCTTGCTGTTGCTGTTCAGGAGAATAAAGACGAACTAGCAGCGGACTTGATTTCCCTTATGTCAACACAGAGGGCTCGTTTAACTGCAATCACATACGCCGACCAACTCGGGCGTCGTGAGCTAGTTGACAGATTAACAGGAATAAAGGCTCCATTGAAGTCCAAGGCAAGAAGACGGAAGTCTGAGGCCGCCGAGAACTTGGCTGCTCGTGAGAGAGTTATGAAGTTTATCGAAGCTCAGCAGGCAGCGAACTCTGTTTATGTTAGGAAGGATTCAAGATTCTCCAAGAATAGTGTTGAGGTTGCTCAACCTCCATCATTCTCCGAGAGACTTGCTGCAATACCTTCATCGCCAAAGACAAAGAAGTCTTCTGAGTCATTCTTGAATCCACCTCCAGCGAAAGGACCAGTCAAAAAGAAGACGAAGACAACGAAGAAGTCCAATAATAAGAAGAACGAAATTGTTGATATGCTTGTTACCAAATAGATTCTATTATTTAATAAATTTATAATATTGTAATCACTGAAAAACCTCTCTATCTCTATGAATATTGAATATAAAGGTTTATAACAATGCTTGTATTTCTTGCACCTTCTAGTACATCATATAATAAAATAAAACATAATGGTTATTATAGAAAAAATATATTTGCTTTTTCAAAAATTAGCTAAATTGATGATTTTAAACGTTAAATATGGATTGATTATTCTAATGTAATACAATGCATACGTTATGATCAATCACAATAATTGTTGAGTTCATATCTTATTACTATGTTTTGGGCTAAATTTTAACTGAGCAAAGTCCAGATAGCTAAGAATCATGTGAGTGTGTTACAGTTCAATACAGATTTAGTTGATATGATTCGAATCAAGGTCCAAAACTAGGTAAATAAATAGAAATGTGCGTACATCATTGCAGGTGGATGTAAATATAGGATATTGCCATAGTTTGCTGCCCAATAGTCTTGAATTAGTGTGTTTGAGAGAGAATTCTTTCCACTTATTCTTTAATGTGTTCTACATATGTTGTAAAAGTTTGATAACATATAAAGAGAGTTCATTGCGTAGACAAATTTTAGAAAAAAATCACTTCAAAATTGAAAACTTATATTGATATGAAGATGTGATGATAATCAAAACTTTTAATTATTTCTGATTAAACTCAAATGTACTCTGCGCATTACTGTAATGCATGTTGTCTTGAAAAATGCCAGTTTTCGCGCTTTTTATGGGGTCGAAAGCGCATGCAAAACGCGCGAAAACTGGCATTATATTAGCTTATGATGATTTTCCTTTTCAAACGATAAATTTTGAATTGAAAATAATCGTATGTTAATATAATTCTAATTTTTAAACTCCGAATCTAATTATCCAAAAATTTGGATTCATAGCACATAGTTATATGTTTCATTATTTTTATTTTGAAAAGATAACTAGAAGGAGTGGTAAACATGTTTTAATACCACAAATTGTAGCAACAAATATAGTTTTGAAATATCATCTATAATGTGCACGAAGCTTTTTAAGTATTGCTGTTTCAACAGTACATGTTCCAAGGTTCTTAGAAAGGACCACAAATTTAAAAGGTCTCAAAATTGATTGATCTAAGAAATCATCGATTAATTTAATTGTTAATTCACATTCTGTTGGTTTTTGAACAGCAGGAATTTCATAATTAAATGAAACAGATTTTTTAACAAAATTCCCCAATACACGTTGTGATGATATTATTTTCTCCTTAGACACGATTTGAACTGAACAATTATAACAAATAACTGTAAAGTTAATTTGGATCTTTTCATTTGAGTGATAAAGCTTTTTTGTGTTTGATTCATTTATATGTAAATATGTACTACTTATATCATAATTTCCATTTCCAATAACGTAAGAGAATTGTTTTGTTTCATGAGGTAAAAATAACACGATTTTGCAAGGAAAAATGTAAATATTGGTATTCGCCATTTGGACTAAAAATATTGTACCACCTATCTGCAACCGAGCCAGACCCAAAATAAGCATTTACACCAGTGACAAATGGCAAATTGCGCAAATAGAATGAAACATTTCTATCATTCAAATAAAATATAGCTCTTTTATTGTCAATGTTCACATATTCGCAAGAATCACATGTCTGTCCACTAGAGCTTCTCAAATAAATATCTAAAACTAATGCAAGGTCAATGGTGTGTTTATTTTGATCTTTATTTGTTATTGTATGTGTGACTTGCATATGGTCATTTGAAAGAAATTTTTTTGCCGTTGTTTGTAATTCAATTTAGGAATTTGAATAATCCCCTGAATTAGGAATCGGGACTGGGACAAAATAGAACAACGTGCTTTTCTGACATGCAACTTATTTTTGACATGTAAAGTCAGGATGTCAAAATAAAGGAAAGTGACGTGTTTGCGTGGGAAAAATGGAAAAGTATCAATAGG
>JALKBU010001287.1:0-13092 GCA_023091735.1 Trichomonas tenax | reverse complement strand
CTAATTCTTTAATATATCATGCACAACATGATTTTGTACATTGGGGTTCAATAACTTAGCAAAAAGTTAATCCAGTGAGTTAAAAAACGAGTTTCGCCGACTTTGCGTATAAAAATTTAATTGCTCTTTCTACATATTCTAAATAATCACAATATTTTTGATATTTCTTAAGATTTTTCAGATACATATATTTACGTGTTAATTTTGTGAGTAATTGACTAAGTTTTTTATCAGAAGTTGAAATATTACATACGAAATTTTTATCTATAAAACAATTAGAATAAAGATTTTGAGTTGTTGTCATAATTATTTATTAGAAGAAAAATATATAAAAATGATTTTTTATTTTTAACAATTTAAAGGAAACTATTGATAAATCATAACAATAAGAATTTAGATTATTAATTAAACAATATCTTTTAATAACAAATTATAGAAATTATTGTGATTTTGATATAAATTATAGGAAAATTGTTTATTTTATATATTGGGAAAATTATAATTATGGATATTCTCAGATTGCTGATTTTTAGGGGTTAACCAAATTTTTGGATTACCCAGAAAAATCACAATCTGTATACTACTAGAAGTGAATGAATTATTTGGAAGATAAAGGAAATTTTTTGAGAAAAAAATCGTTTTCTAAAAAATAAAATAAATTTGCCACCATAAATCATTGGAGAAGATTTTTCTCTCTGCGGAAAAGTTTTTTCAGAACTAATGAAGATTCAGCGCCTTCAGAAATATGGGAATATTACTACGGTGAACCCGCTCCATCCGATTCTTGTTCTTTCAAAGTCAATTCATGCGATTCTTCTTCATTAGGCGATTGCATCTATATTTATGAGAGTTTGTTCTTCGATGACAAAGATGGGGTTGTTAACATTACATCAGACGACAAACAATTTCTTCATTCTTCATGTTTCTTCGTAAACTGCTTCAGAAATGACAATGGAGGCGCTGTATACTTTAAATGTCGAAGCGAAATTGTCCAACGCCGCTTTTGTGCAATAAATATTTCGATAACAAAATCTGCTGGTTTTGGATTGTTTTCTTATTCTGATTTAGTTTCAAAAATTTCTAAAGCGAACTCTGTTGTTGAATGTTCTGTTTCTCTTTGTTCAAATGAAAACAGTTACGGAACAATTTCTTCATTTTATGGAAAAACTGGTTTATTTTCATCAAATATTACAAAGAATAACGTTTCTCATGGTTCTGGATTTTATTTACTTTATGCTCAAGAAACAGGAAAAATCAATTTTTCTACTTTTGAATCTAATTCCGCAAAACATCACATTTGTTTAAGTCACGCATTTTCAAATTATAATTATGATTTCTGCAACGTATTAAAGAACTCTCAATCTACAGCAAATTATGGCCTTTTTTATATGTTTGATAAACTTCTCACTTTCCAAAACTGCATAATTCGAGGCAATTCTGGTGGTCCAACATTTTTCAATAATGGTGGTGGTGGTCAATTTCGATTCATCGACTGCAACATTGACACACTGACGCCTTCTGGTACTCCTTCATATACTACATCAAACATTACATCAACCGACGAATTTGGTATTCTCAGTCATCTTTCGACTTATCAATGCGAAGCTGTTTTTGCATTAACTTTAGACTCATTCAGTAAAAAGCAAGAAAAAACAAACAAAATCTCTCGATTTTCTATTATGAAATATTTCTTTTGTTTAACTCATAAACTCTGTCTAAAATAATTTTTTGATTTTTAAAAAAAATAATAAGTTATTTGATGCATAGTATAAAATAACACTTTTAGTTACGTTCGCCACGAATGCGCTGTGCAAGTTGGACATCACGCTCCATGATTGTGACGCGGTTTGCGTGAATTGCGCAAAGGTTTGTGTCCTCGAAGAGGCCGACGAGGTAAGCTTCGGATGCTTCCTGGAGTGCAGCGATGGCTGAAGACTGGAAACGAAGGTCGCCACGGAAACCAGATGCAATCTCTCTCACTAGACGCTGGAATGGGAGCTTCCTGATGAGGAGATCTGTGGACTTCTGGTACTTACGGATTTCACGGAGGGCGACTGTACCTGGTCTGAATCTGTGCTGCTTCTTTGCGCCCTGTGAGTCGATTGTTGGTGTTGACTTGCGGGCTGCCTTGGCACCGAGGGACTTACGTGGTGTCTTTCCACCAGTTGACTTTCTCGCTGTCTGCTTTGTACGAGCCATTCTTCTTAGGAATGAACTCATTTTTACCCGCCAAATTTCTCTCCTCCTGTAATACTGTCACTT
This sequence comes from Trichomonas tenax, assembly GCA_023091735.1. Classification (NCBI taxonomy): domain Eukaryota; phylum Parabasalia; order Trichomonadida; family Trichomonadidae; genus Trichomonas; species Trichomonas tenax. Next base: position 10,830 of record JALKBU010001287.1, on the reverse strand, counting down.
TACACCCTAATAATTTCAATACTTCTTCATTTCTATATTGAAAAATAGCAGGTGTAAAATGGCAGAAAATAAAAAATGGCGGTAAAAAGGACGTTTTAAAATCATTATTTATAATGTCCGGCAGAGGCAAAGGTGGTAAGGGTCTCGGTAAGGGTGGTGCTAAGCGCCATCGTAAGGTCATGCGTGAGAACATTCAGGGTATCACAAAGCCAGCCATTCGTCGTCTTGCACGTCGTGGCGGTGTTAAACGTATTTCGGGTGATATCTACGAAGAAGTCCGTGGCGTCTTGAGGCACTTCCTCGAGAACGTCATCCGTGACTCTGTTACATACACAGAACACGCGCGTCGTAAAACAGTTACAGCGATGGATGTCGTCTACGCTCTCAAGAGACAGGGCAAGACACTCTATGGTTTCTAAAATGTAAATGTATGGTAACTTTCTCTCTTTTTTTAACAAATCATAAAATAAATTTGAATATAACAATTTCCATAAGTCTACATTATGTTTTGTAGATAAATTCTGTTTCTAGAATGTTTTTCTAAGGGATATCAGGAACAAAGAACGCTTGAAACGAGCTCTAAATAGCGTTTTGAGAAGAAAAAAATTCTTTAAAGCTAAAAAATTAAAATAATTTTATTAAATTTGTCTATTTTTATATCATTTCTTGCTTTTTCAAAGGGTTTTTGTAATTGAAGTTTTTTTATTATATCAGCATATATGATTTATAGCAAAATTGTCCTGAAAAGATTTTTCATTTTTGATAAACAGTTTTCATCAAAAATCTTCAGGGAATTTTGGAATAATTGTTCCTTTGAAAGTGGTGAAAATTACACCTCAATGAAATTTAAACCGATTATCGCGTTTCTATTGTCCGATACCAAGTTTTTTCAGAATTAATTCGATTTTTTTCTTGGTTTGACGAATTACCATACGACTGTCTTTTCATCAGATTTTATCGATATACACTAGCTAGCAAGCCCTGAAACTGAATAATCATCGACGATATATAATTGATTACTGATGTCTATCACATATCATCCACAGATATACTTCCTGTACTGATTCTATCTCATTTCCGTCGAATTACTCTAAATTTAGAAAATTAATATCAACGAACGATTTACCATTTTTATTATTGAAATATGAGTCTTATTACTCTAGTGGAACGCTTTATAACAGTTTCTATGAGTTTTAAGTAAAAATTTCAAAATTAATTTTCGAGATTAAGTAAAGAATCGTTTAATTCTCAGAGTCTATGACGATAAACACCATGTAAAGTAGAAAATTACCTAATCGATTACAATTCTGTCAGAAAGTGCAGATATGTGGAACAACAAGGCCGAGTTGATTGACTCCAAGTTCGATCCACAGATCTACAACTGTTGTATAATGGTAATTGTTATCAGTTCTATGAGCAGGAAATTTAGGTTTATATCTATCTCTTACAACTCCTATCGCGTAATACCAATATTGGCCAGAATTATCGCCACAAGTTACAGCGGTCGGAGCACCATATCGATGCAATACACCGAAATATGAAAATGTTCCTGTGTAGTTGGTAATATTCAGTCCTTCCGCGACTAGATTATCGCCAAATATCGACGAAGTTTGATGCCACGCGATATATTGATTGAATTCTGGATATTCAAGTAAAAACGAATAATATTTGTTATTATCTTTGTTAATTTTGTATTTGTTGTTAATGCTATATAGAATTGAGTATTTCTGTGGATTAAAACTGCGATTTGCTTCAGTTAAATAGCTAAAAAACACATTATCTGTGCTATTATGGTGAAAAACTTTCAACCATAGCGAATCATTGAACATTGTGTACTGATATCCGTCGAGTTTGACAATGTGCTCGTGAAATACTGCGAAATTCGAGGCAATAGCGACGAAATTATTTTTTTTGGAAAAGGAACACCAATTTTTTTTTGAATGCAGGAAAAAAAAAAAACAAAACAAATGAATGATTGGTATTCCGTCTCTAAATGCGATTCAGTTCATATCACCCCCGTTCATAAATTACTTGGATGGGCCTCCAACAGCCCAAAGATGGGGGCCTGTTTCCTGAAAGAAGGGGAGTTACCCTCCTTTTATGCCGATGATAGTGTCATCCCCTTTTATTAGACCAACTATATTTTCAATTCTTGAACTATATACAATCACATAAACGCGCCATCTCTCGTTGTGAAAATTCGATTCAGTTCATTTCTTTGCCGATATTCGTTTTGCGTATCTAATCATCCTTCATTAAACCAATTGATGCAAACAGATATCATATTTCACAATTTGCAAGATACCTTCAATAATAACACATATACATGAATTCTAAAGATTCTGGACACTGCAATTGCAGATTTGTAGGTAATTATCTTAGTTTTTTTTTACAAAGAATAATATATCATGCAAATATACTTAAGGGATATGATTTTCATATTAACGCAATTGATCTTGCAGGTTGATGTGTGTGAAATTCTTTTGAAATTGTAAATAATAAAAAAATATTGAGTAAATTAGGTATAAATGTGGAAATCCAATGAAAAATAAGGCCCACTGGAAGCAGCGAATCATCGCAGATTGGATAATATTGTCTATAAAATCTGCTTAAGATCTTAAGTTGAAGTTCAATCAATTTAGTTCATCTGGACATTGTAATTAAATATTGTTGCGGTGTTTAAATGATTTTGTCAAAGCAATACATGAAGATATCATATGCCACCTCTGGCAAGGTTAATAAAGAAGACAAAAATATTTGAAATTAATATTGCACTCGATTTCATGGGAAAAACTCGAAAATCTCCAGGTTGATGCAATGAAAGAATCTTAGATGTTAATCAAAGGGATGATAATGTAGTATCATTAATTGACGTGGCATATAAATTGTTTCCGAAAATTGTATCAAATATCTTAAATTGATGGATAAACATTGTCATGTTGAAGAAGGTAACAAAAACATTATCATGTCTTTAATTTATGATAATCATACAATATCTGATGAATATTTAGATGCCGCAATTGCTTATCACCACAATGACATTTTCATTGGCTCCTTAAAGAAAGAGTATCAATTGGAAGGATGGAGTCAAGTAATTTTATTTCTTATTGGAAATTTGATTTATTTAGAATCAATATGTGCTTCACTATTGTTCAAGTACATCAAACTTGTTCTAACATCAAAATGATATGAAATCATTCTTTCACATCTAATCTCCATTTGGATATCATTTCAATCTTATTTATTTGATTATCGTTGTAACATGAAATCAGTCAATCACCTTTGATCTTCAATATCAATTGTAATTAAAATGAAATCTCTCGAAATCGTCCAATATCTCATTGTCTGTGGAGCTGATGTTAACAATGAAATTAATCAATCTTTAATGTTTGATCATTATTGCGATTTAAAATCAATCAATTATATTTGATCATAGTTATGTATCTGCTACAGAGGATTCACGACACCCTATATTTACGCTTTCGATAACTGTACAATTCCCATGAAAATTTTCAATTGATACTCGATTTTATGACATCCTGCTTTTAGAATTTATGGACAATCAGAAGATGCTTATATAATAATCGATAAATTATGTTATCAAATATAATAATCGATATCCAATAAATCTAATTAGAATATATTTTCTGTTACATATCTTTGAAGCATTGCATAATTGAGGGACAAAAGAACACAAGTGATCTATCCCATTGAGTTCTATCCACAGATCTACTATCTTTGTAGTTTCTACATGATAAGAGTCTCTTGGCATGGCAATAATACTTTTATCATTGAAATCACTTATAGTTCCAATTGAGTAACACCAATAATAACCTTCGCTAGATCTACTGTCAGCAGTCAGAAATGTTTGTGCTCCTGGAAATATATGTAATCCACCAAAATACAAAAAATCATCATTTTTCCGATAATTATCAGTCTTTCTGCAATCGAGTTATCACTGAATATCGAAGATTTTTGCTGCCATGAAATATATTTATTTAATTGTGGATATTCGAGAAAAAACGAAAAATATTGATTTCCATCTTTGTTAATTTTATTTTGGTCGCCAATTCTGTATAGCATTGAGTATTTCTGTGGATTTGTGCTGTATTTCGCTTCAGTTTTACTAAAAAATAATTCATTTGTGGAATTGTGGTGAGAAACTTTCAACCAAAGAGAACAGTTGAACGAAAAGTACTGACATCCGTTTACATTGACAGTTTTCTCATGGAGCTCTGATAATTCCGACGCAATAACGAAGAAATTATTTTTTTGTAAAAGTGACAAATTGATGAATGACTCATTTCTCGTTGTGAAAAAATGGGATTTGATTCATTTCATTACCCACATTCGTTTTGCGTATCTAATATCTCTTTCATCAGACAATTATATTGCAAATCGAAATTTGAACTTTAATAAAAATACGGTAACTGTACAATTAAATGACATTAAAGTTCTGCCGAAGATGCATTCTAACAATTTATCATATAATTAATTTACGATTCCAAATCTATTTGACAAATATCGAATTTAAAATCATCAAAATCCTTTCAATCTCAATTTTACTACATTGTATTTATTCACGTGAATCTATATATTTCAGATCTGTTGCTTAAATTTATATAAATCTATTATTTCATAGTGATAAAATATATTTCTAGAAAAACATAAGCAAAGTTAATATTTTCTGTTAATTATTATATTGAATACTCTAAATAACTATGTTTTGTAGATAAAAACAAACAAAATACTTTAAAATATTGCAAATCGTAATTAAAAATGACATACAAAGATATTTCATGAGGAATGAAGTTTCATATTTCATTGCTATCGGAACATTCGCGAGTACAAGCGAGAACGCTGCATTTGAATAAGTTCACAATTTCTTTGACATATTTTGCGTCGATTGCAGGCGAGAGGGACAACTGAACACAAGTGATCGATTCCACTGAGTTCTATCCAAAGATCTACAACATTTGTATATTGTTCTCCTCCAGATCCATATGGAAAGGCAGGAATTTGACCATTGAAATATTGCATAGCTCCAATCGAGTAATACCAAGTTTGACCTCTATTGTCAGCAGAAAGGAAAGTTTCTGGACTTTCACAGTAATGTAATCCACCAAAATATGGATAAAGGCCATTTCTTTCGATTATTTCTAATCCATCTGCAGTCAATTTAGAGCTAAATATCGAAGAACTTTGATGCCATACAATATATTTACTTAGTGTTGGATATTCGAGTAAAAACGAAAAATATTGATTCTGATCTTTATTAATTTTGAATGTGTCGTTTATCATGTATAGAATTGAATATTTCTGTGTATTTAAACTATTATGTGCTTCATGTTTATCAAAAAACACACCATTTATAGAATTATGGTGAAAAACCTTCAACCATAAACAATGGTTGAACGAAGAGTACTGATATCCGTTCTCATTGACAGTTTCACCTTGCAAAAAAGAAGATTTTGATGCAATTACAAAGAAAGAAAACTTGTTGTAAAATTAAAAAATGTAAACAAAAAACCGCTGCGACTTTTCAAAACTTCACAAAATGGCATTTTATGACATTTACAATTTCCAGAAAAGTCATACTGAATTATCAATTTAAACTCAATATTAAATATCTATACACCGACTCATATCCAGCGGATAAAATAACATAATTACAAATTTTGAACTCAAATTGATTATTTCAACATGATTGCTCGCATTGATTTAAGCAACTACTATAGGTGAATTTGCCCTAATTCTTCTAGTCCTTTATCAATGAAATAGTTAAAAAAAGGGAAAATGTTGATTTCTAAAAATTCTAAATCTATTTTCAATCACTCATAAATGATATTACCAATGTTCATTTGCCAATTGACAAACAACAAACATTTATAAATTAAAAAAACAAACAAGAATTAAAACAAATTGCCGAGATATGCTTTGACTTCGTTGAAATCCTCGCATTTAAATGACATATCGCCGCAGCGAGCTGTCGATCCAATCAGTTCGAATGGGAATCCTGCAATGCTGATTTCAACTCTGCTCCCTTTGAAGACTGATGAAGCGATCGATGTTTCGGCGCCATTCTTCGACAAAGCGTTGATTGCAGCGATGACAATGACGAACGTCCTCTGCAGAATGAGAGAGCTTGAAGTGCAGAGAATGGAACAGAAAGCTGGAGAAATCGGACAAAGAGAAATATATTGGTTAATCATGATGTCTTGTGATTGAATGTTAACACTGCCCAATGAGACGTCAACATTGATTCCGTTCATGCCAAACTGCAATCGAGGGCCAGGAGTCTGAACGAAACGTGTTGGAGCAAGTCCACCGTCGATAAAGTCTTTGATTGTTGTGCAGTATTTCGCAATTTTCTCGAGATTTCTGCAGAATTCGTCAACTGTCATCCTGAGTCTAAAATTCGTCCTTCCATTCGCTGCTTCGAGGATTTTCGCAGACAGGAGAGGGACAATGACAGCGCTCGCCGGAGGGTTCGGTGTGCAGTACAGCAAAACTAAGTTTGCTGGGCGAATTTCGCATGAAAGAGTGAATATTTTGTCGAAGATTAAATGGAATGTGCTGAGTGATTGTGCGACAAAAGACCACTTACTGCTTAAGTTCTGCTTGATCTTCTGCATCATAAGGGCCGTGTGGCTGAGGAATGCAGCAAGTGGTGAAGCTGGTTTCGATAAAACTTTGAGCGTTTCAAAGTTAAAGTTAATTTCTTCTCCACCTAAAATTTTCATCATAATCGAAGGAAATGTGTTATTGAGTTTCCAGTAAACTTTTTTGCTCGACGATCCTTCTAACAACAGATCTTCCAGTGAACCGACAATGAACTGCGCGTTGTTCTGAAGCCTTCCTTCATAGGCACAGTGCTCTCTGTCGTTGAATCCGTTTGGAATTCCGAGACTCGTGTGCGAGATGATGTCGACGAGTTTGCTGAGGAACAGGAAAGACTCAATCGCAATGAGAGGGCTGCGTGCGTCAGTGATTGCGCCAGAGATCGAGTACTTGTAATCAAAGAGAGAAGGAGAAATGGGAGAGTTAATCTTGACAGAAAGTTTCCATGAAGAAAGAGAACAAACAGAGATTGCGCATCTCGAAAATCCATCAGCAAAGAAGAGAACGGAATAAGGACTTCTGATAGTTTTGTATCCTTTTTCTTTGAGAATCCTTTCGACTTCGAGAATGAAAATGAAGTCCGTTGCGATCGCTGTCGTATGAACGAGGCTTCTCCATGAACTCGCTGTTTCAAGATGATGAGATTTGATCAAATCTGGGCAGTGATACATTTCTCCGTTTGTATCATAAATCTGGATGATTGGATATCCATTGCTCGATATGTATTTGATGTAGAAGTGCTCTGAATAGCTCGTGATGAAGTTTATGCTTGGATGGTGGAACTCTGATGTAGGAGCGTAAACATTCTTCGATATTCGTGTCGCTGACCTGAAAATGAAGTTGATGCCCAAACTTTCGAGAATGTTGAGGATCTCTCTCGTATTTGTCCAAATGGAGTCATTCGAGAGCTTTATGTTGTTGCTGCGGATATCGAGATAAAGCTGTCCTGTTGGCGCATCAATGGAAATTTCGAACAAATAATATCGAACTGACGAATAAACTCTTATCTTCGATTTGAAGCAGTAATCGAAGTCAAAATCGAACTCAGGCAATAGATAAGTACCTCCTATATACGTCAGATACCTCATGAGTGGATTCCACACATTCCGGAGCCTCGTAAAGACAACAGCATCGCGCATGTTTCTGAGAAGAATTTCTGCGTATTTATGAGTGCCGCTTGGCAATCTGCAGATAAACATCGATGGGGGACGTGATTTGATATCAGTGGATGTCAATGTGTGCGGAGTTTCGATGAATTGACCCGGAAAAAATGCTTTTTTATATATTTCGGTAATGATGAAAATTGGAGCGCAAGAAGACATTTTAAGGATTTCATAGTCCATTTCGAACATGAATTTACCGTGATATCCGTAAAATTCTCCAAAATTGCAAATAATTTTATTATATTTTCGTGTAAGTGTAAAGCTGAAGTCGTTAGTTAACTTGCTGAACTCTCTTGTAATGAGAGGAAGTTCGACAGTCGAGTAAAACAGATGCAATACTCGATCAATGTTTGAAAGTGCTGATATCGGTGTTTCTAAGTAAAATTTGATGAGATTCGAGATCATTTTAAGTGTTATGTTTGGAAATGTTATGCTTTTGGGCCAATTGATCGTGTACGACTTTAATTTAAATTTGTTTTTTCTATTTTTACGAATAACGAAAGAATACTCTTCAGGACACACAAAGTAGGCTCTGTTTCTCACAATCTTGAAATTCTTCAATCTGTGAGGAATTTGATTTATAAATAAGAAAGTAAAATCTGAATTTGTTATATTTTGCAAATTTTCGATATTTGCTTCAATAGATTCCTCAAAGTCGAGATCCTGAAGAGGACTTAGTTTGTTTTCCTGCACTTTCTGCAGTATTTCCTGGAGTTTTAATATTGTTTGATTTGCAACGTTGTTCATTTCCATTTTCTTCGAGTTATTCAGCATCCTCATGTGCGGGTACCTCGAGAACCTGAACGCAACGAGCAGCCTCGCCAATATTATTTGGCATTTCATTAAATTTATCATGAATTTGTGCTTTGCGCGGTTAGGAGAGCGATCCTCCGACGTCCTTAGAAGGGATTCGCACTGAAAGACCGCAGCAGAAAGAAGCTCACGCAGTTGAATGTCCGAGCTCCGATTCGTCATTCGCGAATGGCAAAAAATCTTGTGAATTTGTGCTGTTTATCGGAAGTGATATTGGAATTTTAAAAGATTTGATTGACTCACTTTGAAATTTTCGCTAAAAAAGTCAAATTGCGAAATCTCTCTGTTTTTTGTTTTCTACGAATCACATAGAGAATAAAAATTACATTAAAAGATTAATTTTGAAAAGTGACAATTTTATTTTTCATAAAATTAACAAGTCACTTTTCATAAAAGTGTCAGTTCAAATCATATTTTGACATTTCGAATTTACATATGTCAAATAATTTTAAAAGATTTGACATTTGTAAATTTACAAAAAGTGATATTTATAATGGAGAGAATAGAGATTTATGTTCACAATATAGAGAAAAAGGATCCGATGCTGGTTGAAGTGAACATCAACGATACAATTTGGGAGTTTGAGAAGAGGCTAAATCTTCATTATCCCGCTGTTATATTTTATAATGCAATGATCTTGGCCAATACACTGACATTTAAATTCTATGGAATCACAAATGGTGACCACTTATATATTTCGACAAGTCGCTTCCTTAAAAAATTCCAATTAAAAGATCCTTTAAAGAAACTCAAAGAGAAGCTTAAAATATTTAGGTGCTGGGCTGATTAGATTTTATATCATTAATTATATATTCCAAACGATTCTTAAATCTCGATCAATTTCAGAACATTATTCTATTGCATCGTTTGATTCCGAAACATTACACACAGAGTACAAACAGCAAAAATATCAAATATTAGGAAGAGCTTTCTAACTTAAATAATTTGTTAATTTCGATTTAGTGAATAAATATACGACTATCATTAAACCATAGTACAAGTAGCATAGGCTAATAATTGCACAAGATTAATTTTCGTTGTATATTTTCGAAAAACATTTTTCAACGTTGAAATGGCCAATAAATAGAAGGAAACCAAAGACATGCTAGAGAAATATAAAATTTGATAACTAAAACACATGATAGCTTTTGAATAACTTTTTGATAACTTCTTGAAGTACTCTTGAAGGTGAAGGAGTAAAGTGATGGCATTTTCAGGCGATAAAATGAATGGATATCATAATGCTATTGTGATACGTGAAGTCCAATATAGGTTGATATCCCGAACATTTGTTATCAAAAAATAACCTAATGACAAAACAATAACTGAAAGGTGCGTCATAACGTTGAATTGACGAAACCTTGATTTGAGCTTAATTGCCGAATCAAAGAAATTCTATTATAAAAAGCGTTTTGAGTTGTCTATAGCCAGCAAAATGATTTTTCTGAATATGTATTAAAGAATAACTTGTTAATATCAAGGATTAACAATACAATACAACAAATATTGTTAATTTTTCGAAATTAACTTCACTTCCCTGCATTATGACAGACACAGATGCCAGAAATCATAGTGAAATTGCTGAAATACGAAAAAATTGAATTCAATGTATCTGAAAAATTTGAGAACAAAACGAAAAACCGTTCAAATTCAATTCCATTAAAATTTACTAATTTTTCACGGGCATTATAATAGTGTCCAATAGATGGATATTTTTGATTATTATAATTTTCAGAAGTTTATTTTTGGACCAAAAACTTTTTCTTTAATTCTAACTGCGCAACACTATACAATAGCAAAAGGAAATTCAATGTTCAATAGTTGCTTGGACATTTTACAATTATATATCAAAATAAAAAGCTTTTTGTAAAAAATCGGAAATCTCAAGCGATTGAAATGAACGTTTAAGTTTTTTTTATTCAACAGAGGCTGCATGTGATAATGTGGTCAAAGCCAAAAGACGGTTAGAACGTGTGCTAAGAGAAATGCAAGCATTCAAAAATTCCATTGCCGAAATAGTAGTAATACAAAAATTTGTCTAACCATGAAAAAATCCCATTCTGAGAATATCCATAATTATAATTTCCCTAATATATATAAAATAAACGGGACTGGGACAAAATAGAACAACGTGCTTTTCTGACATGTAAATTATGTTTGACATATAGAGTCAGAATGTCAAATATAAAGGAAAGTGACGTGTTTGCGCGGGAAAAATGGAAAAGTGTCAATA